>CAXHKU010000883.1:0-44540 GCA_964017125.1 Flabesymbios commensalis | reverse complement strand
CTGCAAAATTACATGGAAAACGGTTGAGAATTGACGTCTGAATTGACGTCTAAATGAACAACTTTTAATAATAGTCAATCAAATTTCACACCAAGCTCATTAATAACTTCTGCGATAATTAATCAAACTTCGCCAAATTCACACGGAAGTTGCCGTAATACCAGCCGATGGTGCCTGCAAAACTACATCGAAAACGGTTGAGAATTGACGTCTGAATTGACGTCTAAATGAATGACTTTTAATAATACTCAATCAAATTTCACACCAATCTCATTAATAACTTTTGCAGTAACTAATCAAACTTCGTCAAATTTACAGGGAAGTTGCCGTAATACCAGCCGATGGTGTCTGCAAAATTACATGGGAAACAGTTGAGAAGTGACGTCTGAATTGACGTTTAAATGAATAACTTTTAATAACACTCAATCAAATTTCACAACAATCTCTTTAATAATTTTTGCAGTAATAAATCAAACTTCGCAAAGTTTACATTAATCAAACTTCGCCAAATTTACAGGGAAGTTGCCGTAATAACAGCCGATGTTGCCTTCAAAACTACATGGAAAACGGTTGAGAATTGACGTCTGAATTGACGTCTAAATGAATAACTTTTAATAATACTCAATCAAATTTTACACCAATCTCATTAATAACTTATGCAGTAATTAATCAAACTTCGCCAAATTTACAGGGAAGTTGCCGTAATAAAAGCCAATGTTGCCTGCAAAACTACATCGAAAACGGTTGAGAATTGACGTCTGAATTGACGTCTAAATGAATAACTTTTAATAATACTCAATCAAATTTCACACCAATCTCATTAATAACTTTTGCAGTAATTAATCAAACTTTGCCAAATTTACAGGGAAGTTGCCGTAATAACAGCCAATGTTGCCTGCAAAACTGCATTGAAAACGGTTGAGAATTGACGTCTGAATTGACGTCTAAATGAATAACTTTTAATAATACTCAATCAAATTTCACACCAATCTCATTAATAACTTTTGCAGTAATTAATCAAACTTCGCCAAATTTACAGGGAAGTTGCCGTAATACCAGCCGATGGTGCCTGCAAAACTACGTAGGAAACAGTTTAGAATTGACGTCTGAAATGACGTCTAAATGAATAACTTTTAATAATACTCAATCAAATTTTACACCAATCTCATTAATAACTTATGCAGTAATTAATCAAACTTCGCCAAATTTACAGGGAAGTTGCCGTAATAAAAGCCAATGTTGCCTGCAAAACTGCATGGAAAACGGTTGAGAATTGACGTCTGAATTGACGTCTAAATGAATAACTTTTAATAATACTCAATCAAATTTTACACCAATCTCATTAATAACTTATGCAGTAATTAATCAAACTTCGCCAAATTTACAGGGAAGTTGCCGTAGTACCAGCCGATGGTGCCTGGAAAACTACATCGAAAACGGTTGAGAATTGACGTCTGAATTGACGTCTAAATGAATAACTTTTAATAATACTCAATCAAATTTCACACCAATCTCATTAATAACTTTTGCAGTAATTAATCAAACTTCGCCAAATTTACGGGGAAGTTGCCGTAATACCAGCCGATGGTGCCTGCAAAACTACATAGGAAACAGTTTAGAATAGACGTCTGAATTGACGTCTAAATGAATAACTTTTAATAATACTCAATCAAATTTTACACCAATCTCATTAATAACTTATGCAGTAATTAATCAAACTTCGCCAAATTTACAGGGAAGTTGCCGTAATAAAAGCCAATGTTGCCTGCAAAACTGCATGGAAAACGGTTGAGAATTGACGTCTGAATTGACGTCTAAATGAATAACTTTTAATAATAGTCAATCAAATTTCACACCAAGCTCATTAATAACTTGGAATGGAAAACGGTTGAGAATTGACGTCTGAATTGACGTCTAAATGAATAACTTTTAATAATACTCAATCAAATTTCACACCAATCTCATTAATAACATTTGCAGTAATTAATCAAACTTCGCCAAATTTACAGGGAAGTTGCCGGAATACCAGCCGATGGTGCCTGCAAAACTACATAGGAAACAGTTTAGAATTGACGTCTGAATTGACGTCTAAATGAATAACTTTTAATAATACTCAATCAAATTTTACACCAATCTCATTAATAATTGTTGCAGTAATTATTCAAACTTTGCCAAATTTACAGGGAAGTTGCCGTAATACCAGCCGATGGTGCCTGCAAAACTACATGGAAAACAGTTGAGAATTGACGTCTAAATTGACGTCTAAATGAATAACTTTTAATAATACTCAATCAAATTTTACACCAATCTCATTAATAACTTATGCAGTAATTAATCAAACTTCGCCAAATTTACAGGGAAGTTGCCGTAATAAAAGCCAATGTTGCCTGCAAAACTGCATGGAAAACGGTTGAGAATTGACGTCTGAATTGACGTCTAAATGAATAACTTTTAATAATACTCAATCAAATTTTACACCAATCTCATTAATAACTTATGCAGTAATTAATCAAACTTCGCCAAATTTACAGGGAAGTTGCCGTAGTACCAGCCGATGGTGCCTGGAAAACTACATCGAAAACGGTTGAGAATTGACGTCTGAATTGACGTCTAAATGAATAACTTTCAATAATACTCAATCAAATTTCACACCAATCTCATTAATAACTTTTGCAGTAATTAATCAAACTTCGCCAAATTTACAGGGAAGTTGCCGTAATACCAGCCGATGGTGCCTGCAAAACTACATAGGAAACAGTTTAGAATTGACGTCTGAATTGACGTCTAAATGAATAACTTTTAATAATACTCAATCAAATTTTACACCAATCTCATTAATAACTTATGCAGTAATTAATCAAACTTCGCCAAATTCACACGGAAGTTGCCGTAGTACCAGCCGATGGTGCCTGCAAAACTACATGGAAAACGGTTGAGAATTGACGTCTGAATTGACGTTTAAATGAATAACTTTTAATAATACTCAATCAAATTTCACAACAATCTCTTTAATAATTTTTGCAGTAATAAATCAAACTTCGCAAAGTTTACATTATTCAAACTTCGCCAAATTTACAGGGAAGTTGCCGTAATAACAGCCGATGTTGCCTTCAAAACTACATGGAAAACGGTTGAGAATTGACGTCTGAATTGACGTCTAAATGAATAACTTTTAATAATACTCAATCAAATTTTACACCAATCTCATTAATAACTTATGCAGTAATTAATCAAACTTCGCCAAATTTACAGGGAAGTTGCCGTAATAAAAGCCAATGTTGCCTGCAAAACTGCATGGAAAACGGTTGAGAATTGACATCTGAATTGACGTCTAAATGAATAACTTTTAATAATAGTCAATCAAATTTCACACCAAGCTCATTAATAACTTCTGCAATAATTAATCAAACTTTGCCAAATTTACACGGAAGTTGCCGTAGTACCAGCCGATGGTGCCTGCAAAACTACATGGAAAACGGTTGAGAATTGACGTCTGAATTGACGTCTAAATGAATAACTTTTAATAATACTCAATCAAATTTCACACCAATCTCATTAATAACATTTGCAGTAATTAATCAAACTTCGCCAAATTTACAGGGAAGTTGCCGGAATACCAGCCGATGGTGCCTGCAAAACTACATAGGAAACAGTTTAGAATTGACGTCTGAATTGACGTCTAAATGAATAACTTTTAATAATACTCAATCAAATTTTACACCAATCTCATTAATAATTGTTGCAGTAATTATTCAAACTTTGCCAAATTTACAGGGAATTTGCCGTAATACCAGCCGATGGTGCCTGCAAAACTACATGGAAAACAGTTGAGAATTGACGTCTAAATTGACGTCTAAATGAATAACTTTTAATAATACTCAATCAAATTTTACACCAATCTCATTAATAACTTATGCAGTAATTAATCAAACTTCGACAAATTTACAGGGAAGTCGCCGTAATAACAGCCAATGTTGCCTGCAAAACTACATGGAAAACGGTTGAGAATTGACGTCTGAATTGACGTCTAAATGAATAACTTTTAATAATAGTCAATCAAATTTCACACCAAGCTCATTTTTAATTTTTGCAGTAATTAATCAAACTTCGCCAAATTTACAGGGAAGTTGCCGTAATACCAGCCGATGGTGCCTGCAAAACTACATGGAAAACAGTTAAGAATTGACGTCTGAATTGACGTCTAAATGAATAACTTTTAATAATACTCAATCAAATTTTACAGCAATATCATTAATAACTTATGCAGTAATTAATCAAACTTCGCCAAATTTACAAGGAAGTTGCCGTAATAAAAGCCAATGTTGCCTGCAAAACTGCATGGAAAACGGTTGAGAATTGACGTCTGAATTGACGTCTAAATGAGTAACTTTTAATAATACTCAATCAAATTTCACACCAATCTCATTAATAACTTTTGTAGTAATTAATCACAGTTCGCCAAATGTACAGGGCAGTTGCCGTAATACCAGCCGATGGTGCCTGCAAAATTACATGGAAAACGGTTGAGAATTGACGTCTGAATTGACGTCTAAATGAATAACTTTTAATAATAGTCAATCAAATTTCACACCAAGCTCATTAATAACTTCGGCGATAATTAATCAAACTTCGCCAAATTCACACGGAAGTTGCCGTAATACTAGCCGATGGTGCCTGCAAAACTACATCGAAAACGGTTGAGAATTGACGTCTGAATTGACGTCTAAATGAATAACTTTTAATAATACTCAATCAAATTTCACAACAATCTCTTTAATAATTTTTGCAGTAATAAATCAAACTTCGCAAAGTTTACATTAATCAAACTTCGCCAAATTTACAGGGAAGTTGCCGTAATAACAGCCGATGTTGCCTTCAAAACTACATGGAAAACGGTTGAGAATTGACGTCTGAATTGACGTCTAAATGAATAACTTTTAATAATACTCAATCAAATTTTACACCAATCTCATTAATAACTTATGCAGTAATTAATCAAACTTCGCCAAATTTACAGGGAAGTTGCCGTAATAAAAGCCAATGTTGCCTGCAAAACTGCATGGAAAACGGTTGAGAATTGACGTCTGAATTGACGTCTAAATGAATAACTTTTAATAATAGTCAATCAAATTTCACACCAAGCTCATTAATAACTTCTGCAATAATTAATCAAACTTCGCCAAATTTACACGGAAGTTGCCGTATTACCAGCCGATGGTGCCTGCAAAACTACATCGAAAACGGTTGAGAATTGACGTCTGAATTGACGTCTAAATGAATAACTTTTAATAATACTCAATCAAATTTCACACCAATCTCATTAATAACTTTTGCAGTAATTAATCACAGTTCGCCAAATTTACAGGGCAGTTTCCGTAATACCAGCCGATGGTGCCTGCAAAATTACATGGAAAACGGTTGAGAATTGACGTCTGAATTGACGTCTAAATGACTAACTTTTAATAATAGTCAATCAAATTTCACACCAAGCTCATTAATAACTTCTGCGATAATTAATCAAACTTCGCCAAATTCACACGGAAGTTGCCGTAATACCAGCCGATGGTGCCTGCAAAACTACATCGAAAACGATTGAGAATTGACGTCCGAATTGACGTCTAAATGAATAACTTTTAATAATACTCAATCAAATTTCACACCAATCTCATTAATAACTTTTGCAGTAACTAATCAAACTTCGTCAAATGTACAGGGAAGTTGCCGTAATACCAGCCGATGGTGCCTGCAAAACTACATAGGAAACAGTTTAGAATTGACGTCTGAATTGACGTCTAAATGAATAACTTTTAATAATACTCAATCAAATTTTACACCAATCTCATTAATAATTGTTGCAGTAATTATTCAAACTTCGCCAAATTTACAGGGAAGTTGCCGTAATACCAGCCGATGGTGCCTGCAAAACTACATGGAAAACAGTTGAGAATTGACGTCTAAATTGACGTCTAAATGAATAACTTTTAATAATACTCAATCAAATTTTACACCAATCTCATTAATAACTTATGCAGTAATTATTCAAACTTCGACAAATTTACAGGGAAGTCGCCGTAATAACAGCCAATCTTGCCTGCAAAACTACATGGAAAACGGTTGAGAATTGACGTCTGAATTGACGTCTAATTGAATAACTTTTAATAATAGTCAATCAAATTTCACACCAAGCTCATTAATAATTTTTGCAGTAATTAATCAAACTTCGCCAAATTTACAGGGAAGTTGCCGTAATACCAGCCGATGGTGCCTGCAAAACTACATGGAAAACAGTTAAGAATTGACGTCTGAATTGACGTCTAAATGAATAACTTTTAATAATACTCAATCAAATTTTACAGCAATATCATTAATAACTTATGCAGTAATTAATCAAACTTCGCCAAATTTACAGGGAAGTTGCCGTAATAAAAGCCAATGTTGCCTGCAAAACTGCATGGAAAACGGTTGAGAATTGACGTCTGAATTGACGTCTAAATGAGTAACTTTTAATAATACTCAATCAAATTTCACACCAATCTCATCAATAACTTTTGCAGTAATTAATCACAGTTCGCCAAATTTGCAGGGCAGTTGCCGTAATACCAGCCGATGGTGCCTGCAAAATTACATGGAAAACGGTTGAGAATTGACGTCTGAATTGACGTCTAAATGAATAACTTTTAATAATACTCAATCAAATTTCACAACAATCTCTTTAATAATTTTTGCAGTAATAAATCAAACTTCGCAAAGTTTACATTAATCAAACTTCGCCAAATTTTCAGGGAAGTTGCCGTAATAACAGCCGATGTTGCCTTCAAAACTACATGGAAACGGTTGAGAATTGACGTCTGAATTGACGTCTAAATGAATAACTTTTAATAATAGTCAATCAAATTTCAAACCAAGCTCATTAATAACTTCTGCAATAATTAATCAAACTTCGCCAAATTTACACGGAAGTAGCCGTAGTACCAGCCGATGGTGCCTGCAAAACTACATCGAAAACGGTTGAGAATTGACGTCTGAATTGACGTCTAAATGAATAACTTTTAATAATACTCAATCAAATTTCACACCAATCTCATTAATAACTTTAGCAGTAATTAATCAAACTTCGTCAAATTTACAGAGAAGTTGCCGTAATAACAGCCAATGTTGCCTGCAAAACTACATGGAAAACGGTTGAGAATTGACGTCTGAATTGACGTCTAAATGAATAACTTTTAATAATAGTAAATCAAATTTCACACCAATCTCATTAATAACTTTTGCAGTAATTAATCAAACTTCGCCAAATTTACAGGGAAGTTGCCGTAATAACAGCCAATGTTGCCTGCAAAACTACATGGAAAACGGTTGAGAATTGACGTCTGAATTGACGTCTAAATGAATAACTTTTAATAATAGTAAATCAAATTTCACACCAATCTCATTATTAACTTTTGCAGTAATTAATTAAACTTCGCCAAATTTACAGGGAAGTTGCCGTAATAACAGCCAATGTTGCCTCCAAAACTACATGGAAAACGGTTGAGAATTGACGTCTGAATTGACGTCTAAATGAATAACTTTTAATAATAGTCAATCAAATTTCCCACCAAGCTCATTAATAACTTCTGCAATAATTAATCAAACTTCGCCAAATTTACACGGAAGTTGCCGTAGTACCAGCCGATGGTGCCTGCAAAACTACATGGAAAACAGTTAAGAATTGACGTCTGAATTGACGTCTAAATGAATAACTTTTAATAATATTCAATCAAATTTTACACCTATCTCATTAATAACTTTTGCAGTAATTAATCAAACCTCGGCAAATTTACAGGGAAGTTGCTGTAATAACAGCGAATGTTGCCTGCAAAACTACATGGAAAACGGTTGAGAATTGACGTCTGAATTGACGTCTAAATGAATAACTTTTAATAATACTCAATCAAATTTCAAACCAATCTCATTAATAACTTTTGCAGTAATTAATCGAACTTCGCCAAATTTACAGGGAAGTTGCCGTAATAACAGCCAATGTTGCCTGCAAAACTACATAGGAAACAGTTAAGAATTGACGTCTGAATTGACGTCTAAATGAATAACTTTTAATAATACTCAATCAAATTTCACACCAAGCTCATTAATAATTTTTGCAGTAATTAATCAAACTTTGCCAAATTTACAGGAAAGCTGCCGTAATACCAGCCGATGGTGCCTGCAAAACTACATGGAAAACAGTTAAGAATTGAAGTCTGAATTGACGTCTAAATGAATAACTTTTAATAATACTCAATCAAATTTTACACCAATCTCATTAATAACTTTTGCAGTAATTAATCAAACTTCGCCAAATTTATAGGGAAGTTGCTGTAATAACAGCCAATGTTGCCTGCAAAACTACATGGCAAACGGTTGAGAATTGACGTCTGAATTGACGTCTAAATGAATAACTTTTAATAATACTCAATCAAATTTCACACCAATCTCATTAATAACTTTTGCAGTAATTAATCAAACTTCGCCAAATTTACAGGGAAGTTGCCGTAGTACCAGCCAATGTTGCCTGCAAAACTACATGGAAAACGGTTGAGAATTGACGTCTGAATTGACGTCTAAATGAATAACTTTTAATAATACTCAATCAAATTTCACACCAATCTCATTAATAACTTTTGCAGTAATTAATCAAACTTCGTCAAATTTACAGGGAAGTTGCTGTAATACCAGCCGATGGTGTCTGCAAAATTACATGGAAAACAGTTGAGAAGTGACGTCTGAATTGACGTTTCAATGAATAACTTTTAATAATACTCAATCAAATTTCACAACAATCTCATTAATAACTTTTGCAGTAATTAATCAAACTTCGCCAAATTTACAGGGAAGTTGCCGTAATAACAGCCAATGTTGCCTGCAAAACTACATGGAAAACGGTTGAGAATTGACGTCTGAATTGACGTCTAAATGAATAACTTTTAATAATAGTCAATCAAATTTCACACCAAGCTCATTAATAATTTTTGCAGTAATTAATCAAACTTCGCCAAATTTACAGGGAAGTTGCCGTAATACCAGCCAATGTTGCCTGCAAAACTACATGGAAAACGGTTGAGAATTGACGTCTGAATTGACGTCTAAATGAATAACTTTTAATAATACTCAATCAAATTTCACACCAATCTCATTAATAACTTTTGCAGTAATTCATCAAACTTCGCCAAATTTACAGGGAAGTTGCCGTAATACCAGCCGATGGTGCCTGCAAAACTACATAGGAAACAGTTTAGAATTGACGTCTGAATTGACGTCTAAATGAATAACTTTTAATAATACTCAATCAAATTTTACACCAATTTCATTAATAATTTTTGCAGTAATTAATCAAACTTCGTCAAATTTACAGGGAAGTTGCCGTAATACCAGCCGATGGTGTCTGCAAAATTACATGAAAAACGGTTGAGAATTGACGTCTGAATTGACGTCTAAATGAATAACTTTTAATAATAGTCAATCAAATTTCACACCAAGCTCATTAATAATTTTTGCAGTAATTAATCAAACTTCGCCAAATTTACAGGGAAGTTGCCGTAATACCAGCCAATGTTGCCTGCAAAACTACATGGAAAACGGTTGAGAATTGACGTCTGAATTGACGTCTAAATGAATAACTTTTAATAATACTCAATCAAATTTCACACCAATCTCATTAATAACTTTTGCAGTAATTAATCAAACTTCGTCAAATTTACAGGGAAGTTGCCGTAATACCAGCCGATGGTGTCTGCAAAATTACATGGAAACCAGTTGAGAAGTGACGTCTGAATTGACGTTTCAATGAATAACTTTTAATAATACTCAATCAAATTTCACAACAATCTCATTAATAACTTTTGCAGTAATTAATCAAACTTCGCCAAATTTACAGGGAAGTTGCCGTAATAACAGCCAATGTTGCCTGCAAAACTACATGGAAAACGGTTGAGAATTGACGTCTGAATTGACGTCTAAATGAATAATTTTTAATAATAGTCAATCAAATTTCACACCAAGCTGATTAATAATTTTTGCAGTAATTAATCAAACTTCGCCAAATTTACAGGGAAGTTGCCGTAATACCAGCCAATGTTGCCTGCAAATCTACATGGAAAACGGTTGAGAATTGAAGTCTGAATTGACGTCTAAATGAATAACTTTTAATAATACTCAATCAAATTTCACACCAATCTCATTAATAACTTTTGCAGTAATTAATCAAACTTCGCCAAATTTACAGGGAAGTTGCCGTAATACCAGCCGATGGTGCCTGCAAAACTACATAGGAAACAGTTTAGAATTGACGTGTGAATTGACGTCTAAATGAATAACTTTTAATAATACTCAATCAAATTTTACACCAATCTCATTAATAATTTTTGCAGTAATTATTCAGACTTCGCCAAATTTACAGGGAAGTTGCCGTAATACCAGCCGATGGTGCCTGCAAAACTACATGGAGAACAGTTGAGAATTGACGTCTAAATTGACGTCTAAATGAATAACTTTTAATAATACTCAATCAAATTTTACACCAATCTCATTAATAACTTATGCAGTAATTAATCAAACTTCGACAAATTTACAGGAAAGTCGCCGTAATAACAGCCAATGTTGCCTGCAAAACTACATGGAAAACGGTTGAGAATTGACGTCTGAATTGACGTCTAAATGAATAGCTTTTAATAATAGTCAATCAAATTTCACACCAAGCTCATTAATAATTTTTGCAGTAATTAATCAAACTTCGCCAAATTTACAGAGAAGTTGCCGTAATACCAGCCGATGGTGCCTGCAAAACTACATGGAAAACAGTTAAGAATTGACGTCTGAATTGACGTCTAAATGAATAACTTTTAATAATACTCAATCAAATTTTACAGCAATATCATTAATAACTTATGCAGTAATTAATCAAACTTCGCCAAATTTACAGGGAAGTTGCCGTAATAAAAGCCAATGTTGTCTGCAAAACTGCATGGAAAACGGTTGAGAATTGACGTCTGAATTGACGTCTAAATGAGTAGCTTTCAATAATACTCAATCAAATTTCACACCAATCTCATTAATAACTTTTGCAGTAATTAATCACAGTTCGCCAAATTTACAGGGCAGTTGCCGTAATACCAGCCGATGGTGCCTGCAAAATTACATGGAAAACGGTTGAGAATTGACGTCTGAATTGACGTCTAAATGAAAAACTTTTGATAATACTCAATCAAATTTCACACCAATCTCATTAATAACTTTTGTAGTAATTAATCAAACTTCGCCAAATTTACAGGGAAGTTGCCGTAATAACAGACAATGTTGCCTGCAAAACTACATGGAAAACGGTTGAGAATCGACGTCTGAATTGACGTCTAAATGAATAACTTTTAATAATAGTCAATCAAATTTCACACCAAGCTCATTAATAACTTCTGCGATAATTAATCAAACTTCGCCAAATTCACACGGAAGCTGCCGTAATACCAGCCGATGGTGCCTGCAAAACTACATCGGAAACGGTTGAGAATTGACGTCTGAATTGACGTCTAAATGAATAACTTTTAATAATACTCAATCAAATTTCACACCAATCTCATTAATAACTTTTGCAGTAATTAATCAAACTTCGTCAAATTTACAGGGAAGTTGCCGTAATACCAGCCGATGGTGTCTGCAAAATTACATGGAAAACAGTTGAGAAGTGACGTCTGAATTGACGTTTCAATGAATAACTTTTAATAATACTCAATCAAATTTCACAACAATCTCTTTAATAATTTTTGCAGTAATAAATCAAACTTCGCAAAGTTTACATTAATCAAACTTCGCCAAATTTACAGGGAAGTTGCTGTAATAACAGCCAATGTTGCCTGCAAAACTACATGGAAAACGGTTGAGAATTGACGTCTGAATTGACGTCTAAATGAATAACTTTTAATAATAGTCAATCAAATTTCACACCAAGCTCATTAATAATTTTTGCAGTAATTAATCAAACTTCGCCAAATTTACAGGGAAGTTGCCGTAATATCAGCCGATGGTGCCTGCAAAACTACATGGAAAACAGTTGAGAATTGACGTCTGAATTGACGTCTAAATGAATAACTTTTAATAATAGTCAATCAAATTTTACACCAATTTCATTAATAATTTTTGCAGTAATTAATCAAACTTCGTCAAATTTACAGGGAAGTTGCCGTAATACCAGCCGATGGTGTCTGCAAAATTACATGAAAAACGGTTGAGAATTGACGTCTGAATTGACGTCTAAATGAATAACTTTTAATAATAGTCAATCAAATTTCACACCAAGCTCATTAATAATTTTTGCAGTAATTAATCAAACTTCGCCAAATTTACAGGGAAGTTGCCGTAATACCAGCCAATGTTGCCTGCAAAACTACATGGAAAACGGTTGAGAATTGACGTCTGAATTGACGTCTAAATGAATAACTTTTAATAATACTCAATCAAATTTCACACCAATCTCATTAATAACTTTTGCAGTAATTAATCAAACTTCGTCAAATTTACAGGGAAGTTGCCGTAATACCAGCCGATGGTGTCTGCAAAATTACATGGAAACCAGTTGAGAAGTGACGTCTGAATTGACGTTTCAATGAATAACTTTTAATAATACTCAATCAAATTTCACAACAATCTCATTAATAACTTTTGCAGTAATTAATCAAACTTCGCCAAATTTACAGGGAAGTTGCCGTAATAACAGCCAATGTTGCCTGCAAAACTACATGGAAAACGGTTGAGAATTGACGTCTGAATTGACGTCTAAATGAATAATTTTTAATAATAGTCAATCAAATTTCACACCAAGCTCATTAATAATTTTTGCAGTAATTAATCAAACTTCGCCAAATTTACAGGGAAGTTGCCGTAATACCAGCCAATGTTGCCTGCAAAACTACATGGAAAACGGTTGAGAATTGAAGTCTGAATTGACGTCTAAATGAATAACTTTTAATAATACTCAATCAAATTTCACACCAATCTCATTAATAACTTTTGCAGTAATTAATCAAACTTCGCCAAATTTACAGGGAAGTTGCCGTAATACCAGCCGATGGTGCCTGCAAAACTACATAGGAAACAGTTTAGAATTGACGTGTGAATTGACGTCTAAATGAATAACTTTTAATAATACTCAATCAAATTTTACACCAATCTCATTAATAATTTTTGCAGTAATTATTCAGACTTCGCCAAATTTACAGGGAAGTTGCCGTAATACCAGCCGATGGTGCCTGCAAAACTACATGGAAAACGGTTGAGAATTGACGTCTGAATTGACGTCTAAATGAATAACTTTTAATAATACTCAATCAAATTTTACACCAATCTCATTAATAACTTATGCAGTAATTAATCAAACTTCGCCAAATTTACAGGGAAGTTGCCGTAGTACCAGCCGATGGTGCCTGGAAAACTACATCGAAAACGGTTGAGAATTGACGTCTGAATTGACGTCTAAATGAATAACTTTTAATAATACTCAATCAAATTTCACACCAATCTCATTAATAACTTTTGCAGTAATTAATCAAACTTCGCCAAATTTACAGGGAAGTTGCCGTAATACCAGCCGATGGTGCCTGCAAAACTACATAGGAAACAGTTTAGAATTGACGTCTGAAATGACGTCTAAATGAATAACTTTTAATAATACTCAATCAAATTTTACACCAATCTCATTAATAACTTATGCAGTAATTAATCAAACTTCGCCAAATTTACAGGGAAGTTGCCGTAATAAAAGCCAATGTTGCCTGCAAAACTGCATGGAAAACGGTTGAGAATTGACGTCTGAATTGACGTCTAAATGAATAACTTTTAATAATAGTCAATCAAATTTCACACCAAGCTCATTAATAACTTCTGCAATAATTAATCAAACTTCGCCAAATTTACAGGGAAGTTGCCGTAATACCAGCCGATGGTGCCTGCAAAACTACATAGAAAACAGTTGAGAATTGACGTCTGAATTGACGTCTAAATGAATAACTTTCAATAATACTCGATCAAATTTTACACCAATCTCATTAATAACTTATGCAGTAATTAATCAAACTTCGACAAATTTACAGGGAAGTCGCCGTAATAACAGCCAATGTTGCCTGCAAAACTACATGGAAAACGGTTGAGAATTGACGTCTGAATTGACGTCTAAATGAGTAACTTTTAATAATACTCAATCAAATTTCACACCAATCTCATTAATAACTTTTGCAGTAATTAATCACAGTTCGCCAAATTTACAGGGCAGTTGCCGTAATATCAGCCGATGGTGCCTGCAAAATTACATGGAAAACGGTTGAGAATTGACGTCTGAATTGACGTCTAAATGAACAACTTTTAATAATAGTCAATCAAATTTCACACCAAGCTCATTAATAACTTCTGCGATAATTAATCAAACTTCGCCAAATTCACACGGAAGTTGCCGTAATACCAGCCGATGGTGCCTGCAAAACTACATCGAAAACGGTTGAGAATTGACGTCTGAATTGACGTCTAAATGAATGACTTTTAATAATACTCAATCAAATTTCACACCAATCTCATTAATAACTTTTGCAGTAACTAATCAAACTTCGTCAAATTTACAGGGAAGTTGCCGTAATACCAGCCGATGGTGTCTGCAAAATTACATGGGAAACAGTTGAGAAGTGA
Source organism: Flabesymbios commensalis (assembly GCA_964017125.1). Classification (NCBI taxonomy): domain Eukaryota; kingdom Metazoa; phylum Annelida; class Polychaeta; order Terebellida; family Flabelligeridae; genus Flabesymbios; species Flabesymbios commensalis. The sequence goes on along the minus strand of CAXHKU010000883.1, from coordinate 29,840 downwards.
CGTCTGAATTGACGTTTAAATGAATAACTTTTAATAACACTCAATCAAATTTCACAACAATCTCTTTAATAATTTTTGCAGTAATAAATCAAACTTCGCAAAGTTTACATTAATCAAACTTCGCCAAATTTACAGGGAAGTTGCCGTAATAACAGCCGATGTTGCCTTCAAAACTACATGGAAAACGGTTGAGAATTGACGTCTGAATTGACGTCTAAATGAATAACTTTTAATAATACTCAATCAAATTTTACACCAATCTCATTAACAACTTATGCAGTAATTAATCAAACTTCGCCAAATTTACAGGGAAGTTGCCGTAATAAAAGCCAATGTTGCCTGCAAAACTACATCGAAAACGGTTGAGAATTGACGTCTGAATTGACGTCTAAATGAATAACTTTTAATAATACTCAATCAAATTTCACACCAATCTCATTAATAACTTTTGCAGTAATTAATCAAACTTTGCCAAATTTACAGGGAAGTTGCCGTAATAACAGCCAATGTTGCCTGCAAAACTGCATTGAAAACGGTTGAGAATTGACGTCTGAATTGACGTCTAAATGAATAACTTTTAATAATACTCAATCAAATTTCACACCAATCTCATTAATAACTTTTGCAGTAATTAATCAAACTTCGCCAAATTTACAGGGAAGTTGCCGTAATACCAGCCGATGGTGCCTGCAAAACTACGTAGGAAACAGTTTAGAATTGACGTCTGAAATGACGTCTAAATGAATAACTTTTAATAATACTCAATCAAATTTTACACCAATCTCATTAATAACTTATGCAGTAATTAATCAAACTTCGCCAAATTTACAGGGAAGTTGCCGTAATAAAAGCCAATGTTGCCTGCAAAACTGCATGGAAAACGGTTGAGAATTGACGTCTGAATTGACGTCTAAATGAATAACTTTTAATAATACTCAATCAAATTTTACACCAATCTCATTAATAACTTATGCAGTAATTAATCAAACTTCGCCAAATTTACAGGGAAGTTGCCGTAGTACCAGCCGATGGTGCCTGGAAAACTACATCGAAAACGGTTGAGAATTGACGTCTGAATTGACGTCTAAATGAATAACTTTTAATAATACTCAATCAAATTTCACACCAATCTCATTAATAACTTTTGCAGTAATTAATCAAACTTCGCCAAATTTACGGGGAAGTTGCCGTAATACCAGCCGATGGTGCCTGCAAAACTACATAGGAAACAGTTTAGAATAGACGTCTGAATTGACGTCTAAATGAATAACTTTTAATAATACTCAATCAAATTTTACACCAATCTCATTAATAACTTATGCAGTAATTAATCAAACTTCGCCAAATTTACAGGGAAGTTGCCGTAATAAAAGCCAATGTTGCCTGCAAAACTGCATGGAAAACGGTTGAGAATTGACGTCTGAATTGACGTCTAAATGAATAACTTTTAATAATAGTCAATCAAATTTCACACCAAGCTCATTAATAACTTCTGCAATAATTAATCAAACTTCGCCAAATTTACAGGGAAGTTGCCGTAATACCAGCCGATGGTGCCTGCAAAACTACATGGAAAACAGTTGAGAATTTACGTCTGAATTGACGTCTAAATGAATAACTTTCAATAATACTCGATCAAATTTTACACCAATCTCATTAATAACTTATGCAGTAATTAATCAAACTTCGACAAATTTACAGGGAAGTCGCCGGAATAACAGCCAATGTTGCCTGCAAAACTACATGGAAAACGGTTGAGAATTGACGTCTGAATTGACGTCTAAATGAGTAACTTTTAATAATACTCAATCAAATTTCACACCAATCTCATTAATAACTTTTGCAGTAATTAATCACAGTTCGCCAAATTTACAGGGCAGTTGCCGTAATATCAGCCGATGGTGCCTGCAAAATTACATGGAAAACGGTTGAGAATTGACGTCTGAATTGACGTCTAAATGAATAACTTTTAATAATACTCAATCAAATTTTACACCAATCTCATTAATAACTTATGCAGTAATTAATCAAACTTCGCCAAATTTACAGGGAAGTTGCCGTAATAAAAGCCAATGTTGCCTGCAAAACTGCATGGAAAACGGTTGAGAATTGACGTCTGAATTGACGTCTAAATGAATAACTTTTAATAATAGTCAATCAAATTTCACACCAAGCTCATTAATAACTTCTGCAATAATTAATCAAACTTCGCCAAATTTACAGGGAAGTTGCCGTAATACCAGCCGATGGTGCCTGCAAAACTACATAGAAAACAGTTGAGAATTGACGTCTGAATTGACGTCTAAATGAATAACTTTCAATAATACTCGATCAAATTTTACACCAATCTCATTAATAACTTATGCAGTAATTAATCAAACTTCGACAAATTTACAGGGAAGTCGCCGTAATAACAGCCAATGTTGCCTGCAAAACTACATGGAAAACGGTTGAGAATTGACGTCTGAATTGACGTCTAAATGAGTAACTTTTAATAATACTCAATCAAATTTCACACCAATCTCATTAATAACTTTTGCAGTAATTAATCACAGTTCGCCAAATTTACAGGGCAGTTGCCGTAATATCAGCCGATGGTGCCTGCAAAATTACATGGAAAACGGTTGAGAATTGACGTCTGAATTGACGTCTAAATGAACAACTTTTAATAATAGTCAATCAAATTTCACACCAAGCTCATTAATAACTTCTGCGATAATTAATCAAACTTCGCCAAATTCACACGGAAGTTGCCGTAATACCAGCCGATGGTGCCTGCAAAACTACATCGAAAACGGTTGAGAATTGACGTCTGAATTGACGTCTAAATGAATGACTTTTAATAATACTCAATCAAATTTCACACCAATCTCATTAATAACTTTTGCAGTAACTAATCAAACTTCGTCAAATTTACAGGGAAGTTGCCGTAATACCAGCCGATGGTGTCTGCAAAATTACATGGGAAACAGTTGAGAAGTGACGTCTGAATTGACGTTTAAATGAATAACTTTTAATAACACTCAATCAAATTTCACAACAATCTCTTTAATAATTTTTGCAGTAATAAATCAAACTTCGCAAAGTTTACATTAATCAAACTTCGCCAAATTTACAGGGAAGTTGCCGTAATAACAGCCGATGTTGCCTTCAAAACTACATGGAAAACGGTTGAGAATTGACGTCTGAATTGACGTCTAAATGAATAACTTTTAATAATACTCAATCAAATTTTACACCAATCTCATTAATAACTTATGCAGTAATTAATCAAACTTCGCCAAATTTACAGGGAAGTTGCCGTAATAAAAGCCAATGTTGCCTGCAAAACTACATCGAAAACGGTTGAGAATTGACGTCTGAATTGACGTCTAAATGAATAACTTTTAATAATACTCAATCAAATTTCACACCAATCTCATTAATAACTTTTGCAGTAATTAATCAAACTTTGCCAAATTTACAGGGAAGTTGCCGTAATAACAGCCAATGTTGCCTGCAAAACTGCATTGAAAACGGTTGAGAATTGACGTCTGAATTGACGTCTAAATGAATAACTTTTAATAATACTCAATCAAATTTCACACCAATCTCATTAATAACTTTTGCAGTAATTAATCAAACTTCGCCAAATTTACAGGGAAGTTGCCGTAATACCAGCCGATGGTGCCTGCAAAACTACGTAGGAAACAGTTTAGAATTGACGTCTGAAATGACGTCTAAATGAATAACTTTTAATAATACTCAATCAAATTTTACACCAATCTCATTAATAACTTATGCAGTAATTAATCAAACTTCGCCAAATTTACAGGGAAGTTGCCGTAATAAAAGCCAATGTTGCCTGCAAAACTGCATGGAAAACGGTTGAGAATTGACGTCTGAATTGACGTCTAAATGAATAACTTTTAATAATACTCAATCAAATTTTACACCAATCTCATTAATAACTTATGCAGTAATTAATCAAACTTCGCCAAATTTACAGGGAAGTTGCCGTAGTACCAGCCGATGGTGCCTGGAAAACTACATCGAAAACGGTTGAGAATTGACGTCTGAATTGACGTCTAAATGAATAACTTTTAATAATACTCAATCAAATTTCACACCAATCTCATTAATAACTTTTGCAGTAATTAATCAAACTTCGCCAAATTTACGGGGAAGTTGCCGTAATACCAGCCGATGGTGCCTGCAAAACTACATAGGAAACAGTTTAGAATAGACGTCTGAATTGACGTCTAAATGAATAACTTTTAATAATACTCAATCAAATTTTACACCAATCTCATTAATAACTTATGCAGTAATTAATCAAACTTCGCCAAATTTACAGGGAAGTTGCCGTAATAAAAGCCAATGTTGCCTGCAAAACTGCATGGAAAACGGTTGAGAATTGACGTCTGAATTGACGTCTAAATGAATAACTTTTAATAATAGTCAATCAAATTTCACACCAAGCTCATTAATAACTTGGAATGGAAAACGGTTGAGAATTGACGTCTGAATTGACGTCTAAATGAATAACTTTTAATAATACTCAATCAAATTTCACACCAATCTCATTAATAACATTTGCAGTAATTAATCAAACTTCGCCAAATTTACAGGGAAGTTGCCGGAATACCAGCCGATGGTGCCTGCAAAACTACATAGGAAACAGTTTAGAATTGACGTCTGAATTGACGTCTAAATGAATAACTTTTAATAATACTCAATCAAATTTTACACCAATCTCATTAATAATTGTTGCAGTAATTATTCAAACTTTGCCAAATTTACAGGGAAGTTGCCGTAATACCAGCCGATGGTGCCTGCAAAACTACATGGAAAACAGTTGAGAATTGACGTCTAAATTGACGTCTAAATGAATAACTTTTAATAATACTCAATCAAATTTTACACCAATCTCATTAATAACTTATGCAGTAATTAATCAAACTTCGCCAAATTTACAGGGAAGTTGCCGTAATAAAAGCCAATGTTGCCTGCAAAACTGCATGGAAAACGGTTGAGAATTGACGTCTGAATTGACGTCTAAATGAATAACTTTTAATAATACTCAATCAAATTTTACACCAATCTCATTAATAACTTATGCAGTAATTAATCAAACTTCGCCAAATTTACAGGGAAGTTGCCGTAGTACCAGCCGATGGTGCCTGGAAAACTACATCGAAAACGGTTGAGAATTGACGTCTGAATTGACGTCTAAATGAATAACTTTCAATAATACTCAATCAAATTTCACACCAATCTCATTAATAACTTTTGCAGTAATTAATCAAACTTCGCCAAATTTACAGGGAAGTTGCCGTAATACCAGCCGATGGTGCCTGCAAAACTACATAGGAAACAGTTTAGAATTGACGTCTGAATTGACGTCTAAATGAATAACTTTTAATAATACTCAATCAAATTTTACACCAATCTCATTAATAACTTATGCAGTAATTAATCAAACTTCGCCAAATTCACACGGAAGTTGCCGTAGTACCAGCCGATGGTGCCTGCAAAACTACATGGAAAACGGTTGAGAATTGACGTCTGAATTGACGTTTAAATGAATAACTTTTAATAATACTCAATCAAATTTCACAACAATCTCTTTAATAATTTTTGCAGTAATAAATCAAACTTCGCAAAGTTTACATTATTCAAACTTCGCCAAATTTACAGGGAAGTTGCCGTAATAACAGCCGATGTTGCCTTCAAAACTACATGGAAAACGGTTGAGAATTGACGTCTGAATTGACGTCTAAATGAATAACTTTTAATAATACTCAATCAAATTTTACACCAATCTCATTAATAACTTATGCAGTAATTAATCAAACTTCGCCAAATTTACAGGGAAGTTGCCGTAATAAAAGCCAATGTTGCCTGCAAAACTGCATGGAAAACGGTTGAGAATTGACATCTGAATTGACGTCTAAATGAATAACTTTTAATAATAGTCAATCAAATTTCACACCAAGCTCATTAATAACTTCTGCAATAATTAATCAAACTTTGCCAAATTTACACGGAAGTTGCCGTAGTACCAGCCGATGGTGCCTGCAAAACTACATGGAAAACGGTTGAGAATTGACGTCTGAATTGACGTCTAAATGAATAACTTTTAATAATACTCAATCAAATTTCACACCAATCTCATTAATAACATTTGCAGTAATTAATCAAACTTCGCCAAATTTACAGGGAAGTTGCCGGAATACCAGCCGATGGTGCCTGCAAAACTACATAGGAAACAGTTTAGAATTGACGTCTGAATTGACGTCTAAATGAATAACTTTTAATAATACTCAATCAAATTTTACACCAATCTCATTAATAATTGTTGCAGTAATTATTCAAACTTTGCCAAATTTACAGGGAATTTGCCGTAATACCAGCCGATGGTGCCTGCAAAACTACATGGAAAACAGTTGAGAATTGACGTCTAAATTGACGTCTAAATGAATAACTTTTAATAATACTCAATCAAATTTTACACCAATCTCATTAATAACTTATGCAGTAATTAATCAAACTTCGACAAATTTACAGGGAAGTCGCCGTAATAACAGCCAATGTTGCCTGCAAAACTACATGGAAAACGGTTGAGAATTGACGTCTGAATTGACGTCTAAATGAATAACTTTTAATAATAGTCAATCAAATTTCACACCAAGCTCATTTTTAATTTTTGCAGTAATTAATCAAACTTCGCCAAATTTACAGGGAAGTTGCCGTAATACCAGCCGATGGTGCCTGCAAAACTACATGGAAAACAGTTAAGAATTGACGTCTGAATTGACGTCTAAATGAATAACTTTTAATAATACTCAATCAAATTTTACAGCAATATCATTAATAACTTATGCAGTAATTAATCAAACTTCGCCAAATTTACAAGGAAGTTGCCGTAATAAAAGCCAATGTTGCCTGCAAAACTGCATGGAAAACGGTTGAGAATTGACGTCTGAATTGACGTCTAAATGAGTAACTTTTAATAATACTCAATCAAATTTCACACCAATCTCATTAATAACTTTTGTAGTAATTAATCACAGTTCGCCAAATGTACAGGGCAGTTGCCGTAATACCAGCCGATGGTGCCTGCAAAATTACATGGAAAACGGTTGAGAATTGACGTCTGAATTGACGTCTAAATGAATAACTTTTAATAATAGTCAATCAAATTTCACACCAAGCTCATTAATAACTTCGGCGATAATTAATCAAACTTCGCCAAATTCACACGGAAGTTGCCGTAATACTAGCCGATGGTGCCTGCAAAACTACATCGAAAACGGTTGAGAATTGACGTCTGAATTGACGTCTAAATGAATAACTTTTAATAATACTCAATCAAATTTCACAACAATCTCTTTAATAATTTTTGCAGTAATAAATCAAACTTCGCAAAGTTTACATTAATCAAACTTCGCCAAATTTACAGGGAAGTTGCCGTAATAACAGCCGATGTTGCCTTCAAAACTACATGGAAAACGGTTGAGAATTGACGTCTGAATTGACGTCTAAATGAATAACTTTTAATAATACTCAATCAAATTTTACACCAATCTCATTAATACCTTATGCAGTAATTAATCAAACTTCGCCAAATTTACAGGGAAGTTGCCGTAATAAAAGCCAATGTTGCCTGCAAAACTGCATGGAAAACGGTTGAGAATTGACGTCTGAATTGACGTCTAAATGAATAACTTTTAATAATAGTCAATCAAATTTCACACCAAGCTCATTAATAACTTCTGCAATAATTAATCAAACTTCGCCAAATTTACACGGAAGTTGCCGTATTACCAGCCGATGGTGCCTGCAAAACTACATCGAAAACGGTTGAGAATTGACGTCTGAATTGACGTCTAAATGAATAACTTTTAATAATACTCAATCAAATTTCACACCAATCTCATTAATAACTTTTGCAGTAATTAATCACAGTTCGCCAAATTTACAGGGCAGTTGCCGTAATACCAGCCGATGGTGCCTGCAAAATTACATGGAAAACGGTTGAGAATTGACGTCTGAATTGACGTCTAAATGAATAACTTTTAATAATAGTCAATCAAATTTCACACCAAGCTCATTAATAACTTCTGCGATAATTAATCAAACTTCGCCAAATTCACACGGAAGTTGCCGTAATAGCAGTCGATGGTGCCTGCAAAACTACATCGAAAACGATTGAGAATTGACGTCCGAATTGACGTCTAAATGAATAACTTTTAATAATACTCAATCAAATTTCACACCAATCTCATTAATAACTTTTGCAGTAACTAATCAAACTTCGTCAAATGTACAGGGAAGTTGCCGTAATACCAGCCGATGGTGCCTGCAAAACTACATAGGAAACAGTTTAGAATTGACGTCTGAATTGACGTCTAAATGAATAACTTTTAATAATACTCAATCAAATTTTACACCAATCTCATTAATAATTGTTGCAGTAATTATTCAAACTTCGCCAAATTTACAGGGAAGTTGCCGTAATACAACCGATGGTGCCTGCAAAACTACATGGAAAACAGTTGAGAATTGACGTCTAAATTGACGTCTAAATGAATAACTTTTAATAATACTCAATCAAATTTTACACCAATCTCATTAATAACTTATGCAGTAATTAATCAAACTTCGACAAATTTACAGGGAAGTCGCCGTAATAACAGCCAATGTTGCCTGCAAAACTACATGGAAAACGGTTGAGAATTGACGTCTGAATTGACGTCTAAATGAATAACTTTTAATAATACTCTATCAAATTTTACAGCAATATCATTAATAACTTATGCAGTAATTAATCAAACTTCGCCAAATTTACAGGGAAGTTGCCGTAATAAAAGCCAATGTTGCCTGCAAAACTGCATGGAAAACGGTTGAGAATTGACGTCTGAATTGACGTCTAAATGAATAACTTTTAATAATACTCAATCAAATTTCACACCAATCTCATTAATAACTTTTGCAGTAATTAATCACAGTTCGCCAAATTTGCAGGGCAGTTGCCGTAATACCAGCCCGATGGTGCCTGCAAAATTACATGGAAAACGGTTGAGAATTGACGTCTGAATTTGACGTCTAAATGAATAACTTTTAATAATAGTCAATCAAATTTCACACCAAGCTCATTAATAACTTCTGCGATAATTAATCAAACTTCGCCAAATTCACACGGAAGTTGCCATAATACCAGCCGATGGTGCCTGCAAAACTACATCGAAAACGGTTGAGAATTGACGTCTGAATTGACGTCTAAATGAATAACTTTTAATAATACTCAATCAAATTTCACACCAACCTCATTAATAACTTTTGCAGTAACTAATCCAAACTTTGTCAAATGTACAGGGAAGTTGCCGTAATACCAGCCGATGGTGCCTGCAAAACTACATGGAAAACAGTTGAGAATTGACGTCTAAATTGACGTCTAAATGAATAACTTTTAATAATACTCAATCAAATTTTACACCAATCTCATTAATAACTTATGCAGTAATTAATCAAACTTCGACAAATTTACAGGGAAGTCGCCGTAATAACAGCCAATGTTGCCTGCAAAACTACATGGAAAACGGTTGAGAATTGACGTCTGAATTGACGTCTAATTGAATAACTTTTAATAATAGTCAATCAAATTTCACACCAAGCTCATTAATAATTTTTGCAGTAATTAATCAAACTTCGCCAAATTTACAGGGAAGTTGCCGTAATAATAGCTAATGTTGCCTGCAAAACTGCATGGAAAACGGTTGAGAATAGACGTCTGAATTGACGTCTAAATGAGTAACTTTTGATAATACTCAATCAAATTTCACACCAATCTCATTAATAACTTTTGCAGTAATTAATCACAGTTCGCCAAATTTGCAGGGCAGTTGCCGTAATACCAGCCGATGGTGCCTGCAAAATTACATAGAAAACGGTTGAGAATTGACGTCTGAATTGACGTCTAAATGAATAACTTTTAATAATAGTCAATCAAATTTCACACCAAGCTCAGTAATAACTTCTGCGATAATTAATCAAACTTCGCCAAATTCACACGGAAGTTGCCATAATACCAGCCGATGGTGCCTGCAAAACTACATCGAAAACGGTTGAGAATTGACGTCTGAATTGACGTCTAAATGAATAACTTTTAATAATACTCAATCAAATTTCACACCAATCTCATTAATAACTTTTGCAGTAACTAATCAAACTTCGTCAAATTTACAGGGAAGTTGCCGTAATACCAGCCGATGGTGTCTGCAAAATTACATGGAAAACAGTTGAGAAGTGACATCTGAATTGACGTTTAAATGAATAACTTTTAATAATACTCAATCAAATTTCACAACAATCTCTTTAATAATTTTTGCAGTAATAAATCAAACTTCGCAAAGTTTACATTAATCAAACTTCGCCAAATTTACAGGGAAGTTGCCGTAATAACAGCCGATGTTGCCTTCAAAACTACATGGAAAACGGTTGAGAATTGACGTCTGAATTGACGTCTAAATGAATAACTTTTAATAATACTCAATCAAATTTTACACCAATCTCATTAATAACTTATGCAGTAATTAATCAAACTTCGCCAAATTTACAGGGAAGTTGCCGTAATAAAAGCCAATGTTGCCTGCAAAACTGCATGGAAAACGGTTGAGAATTGACGTCTGAATTGACGTCTAAATGAATAACTTTTAATAATAGTCAATCAAATTTCACACCAAGCTCATTAATAACTTCTGCAATAATTAATCAAACTTCGCCAAATTTACACGGAAGTTGCCGTATTACCAGCCGATGGTGCCTGCAAAACTACATCGAAAACGGTTGAGAATTGACGTCTGAATTGACGTCTAAATGAATAACTTTTAATAATACTCAATCAAATTTCACACCAATCTCATTAATAACTTTTGCAGTAATTAATCACAGTTCGCCAAATTTACAGGGCAGTTGCCGTAATACCAGCCGATGGTGCCTGCAAAATTACATGGAAAACGGTTGAGAATTGACGTCTGAATTGACGTCTAAATGAATAACTTTTAATAATAGTCAATCAAATTTCACACCAAGCTCATTAATAACTTCTGCGATAATTAATCAAACTTCGCCAAATTCACACGGAAGTTGCCGTAATAGCAGCCGATGGTGCCTGCAAAACTACATCGAAAACGATTGAGAATTGACGTCCGAATTGACGTCTAAATGAATAACTTTTAATAATACTCAATCAAATTTCACACCAATCTCATTAATAACTTTTGCAGTAACTAATCAAACTTCGTCAAATGTACAGGGAAGTTGCCGTAATACCAGCCGATGGTGCCTGCAAAACTACATAGGAAACAGTTTAGAATTGACGTCTGAATTGACGTCTAAATGAATAACTTTTAATAATACTCAATCAAATTTTACACCAATCTCATTAATAATTGTTGCAGTAATTATTCAAACTTCGCCAAATTTACAGGGAAGTTGCCGTAATACAACTGATGGTGCCTGCAAAACTACATGGAAAACAGTTGAGAATTGACGTCTAAATTGACGTCTAAATGAATAACTTTTAATAATACTCAATCAAATTTTACACCAATCTCATTAATAACTTATGCAGTAATTAATCAAACTTCGACAAATTTACAGGGAAGTCGCCGTAATAACAGCCAATGTTGCCTGCAAAACTACATGGAAAACGGTTGAGAATTGACGTCTGAATTGACGTCTAAATGAATAACTTTTAATAATACTCTATCAAATGTTACAGCAATATCATTAATAACTTATGCAGTAATTAATCAAACTTCGCCAAATTTACAGGGAAGTTGCCGTAATAAAAGCCAATGTTGCCTGCAAAACTGCATGGAAAACGGTTGAGAATTGACGTCTGAATTGACGTCTAAATGAATAACTTTTAATAATACTCAATCAAATTTCACACCAATCTCATTAATAACTTTTGCAGTAATTAATCACAGTTCGCCAAATTTGCAGGGCAGTTGCCGTAATACCAGCCGATGGTGCCTGCAAAATTACATGGAAAACGGTTGAGAATTGACGTCTGAATTGACGTCTAAATGAATAACTTTTAATAATAGTCAATCAAATTTCACACCAAGCTCATTAATAACTTCTGCGATAATTAATCAAACTTCGCCAAATTCACACGGAAGTTGCCATAATACCAGCCGATGGTGCCTGCAAAACTACATCGAAAACGGTTGAGAATTGACGTCTGAATTGACGTCTAAATGAATAACTTTTAATAATACTCAATCAAATTTCATAACAACCTCATTAATAACTTTTGCAGTAACTAATCAAACTTTGTCAAATGTACAGGGAAGTTGCCGTAATACCAGCCGATGGTGCCTGCAAAACTACATGGAAAACAGTTGAGAATTGACGTCTAAATTGACGTCTAAATGAATAACTTTTAATAATACTCAATCAAATTTTACACCAATCTCATTAATAACTTATGCAGTAATTAATCAAACTTCGACAAATTTACAGGGAAGTCGCCGTAATAACAGCCAATGTTGCCTGCAAAACTACATGGAAAACGGTTGAGAATTGACGTCTGAATTGACGTCTAATTGAATAACTTTTAATAATAGTCAATCAAATTTCACACCAAGCTCATTAATAATTTTTGCAGTAATTAATCAAACTTCGCCAAATTTACAGGGAAGTTGCCGTAATAATAGCTAATGTTGCCTGCAAAACTGCATGGAAAACGGTTGAGAATAGACGTCTGAATTGACGTCTAAATGAGTAACTTTTGATAATACTCAATCAAATTTCACACCAATCTCATTAATAACTTTTGCAGTAATTAATCACAGTTCGCCAAATTTGCAGGGCAGTTGCCGTAATACCAGCCGATGGTGCCTGCAAAATTACATAGAAAACGGTTGAGAATTGACGTCTGAATTGACGTCTAAATGAATAACTTTTAATAATAGTCAATCAAATTTCACACCAAGCTCATTAATAACTTCTGCGATAATTAATCAAACTTCGCCAAATTCACACGGAAGTTGCCATAATACCAGCCGATGGTGCCTGCAAAACTACATCGAAAACGGTTGAGAATTGACGTCTGAATTGACGTCTAAATGAATAACTTTTAATAATACTCAATCAAATTTCACACCAATCTCATTAATAACTTTTGCAGTAACTAATCAAACTTCGTCAAATTTACAGGGAAGTTGCCGTAATACCAGCCGATGGTGTCTGCAAAATTACATGGAAAACAGTTGAGAAGTGACGTCTGAATTGACGTTTAAATGAATAACTTTTAATAATACTCAATCAAATTTCACAACAATCTCTTTAATAATTTTTGCAGTAATAAATCAAACTTCGCAAAGTTTACATTAATCAAACTTCGCCAAATTTACAGGGAAGTTGCCGTAATAACAGCCGATGTTGCCTTCAAAACTACATGGAAAACGGTTGAGAATTGACGTCTGAATTGACGTCTAAATGAATAACTTTTAATAATACTCAATCAAATTTTACACCAATCTCATTAATAACTTATGCAGTAATTAATCAAACTTCGCCAAATTTACAGGGAAGTTGCCGTGATAAAAGCCAATGTTGCCTGCAAAACTGCATGGAAAACGGTTGAGAATTGACGTCTGAATTGACGTCTAAATGAATAACTTTTAATAATAGTCAATCAAATTTCAAACCAAGCTCATTAATAACTTCTGCAATAATTAATCAAACTTCGCCAAATTTACACGGAAGTTGCCGTAGTACCAGCCGATTGTGCCTGCAAAACTACATCGAAAACGGTTGAGAATTGACGTCTGAATTGACGTCTAAATGAATAACTTTTAATAATACTCAATCAAATTTCACACCAATCTCATTAATAACTTTTGCAGTAATTAATCAAACTTCGCCAAATTTACAGAGAAGTTGCCGTAATAACAGCCAATTTTGCCTGCAAAACTACATGGAAAACGGTTGAGAATTGACGTCTGAATTGACGTCTAAATGAATAACTTTTAATAATACTCAATCAAATTTCACACCAATCTCATTAATAACTTTTGCAGTAATTAATCAAACTTCGCCAAATTTACAGGAAAGTTGCCGTAATACCAGCCAATGGTGCCTGCAAAACTACATAGGAAACAGTTTAGAATTGACGTCTGAATTGACGTCTAAATGAATAACTTTTAATAATACTCAATCAAATTTTACACCAATCTCATTAATAATTGTTGCAGTAATTATTCAAACTTCGCCAAATTTACAGGGAAGTTGCCGTAATACCAGCCGATGGTGTCTGCAAAATTACATGGAAAACAGTTGAGAAGTGACGTCTGAATTGACGTTTAAATGAATAACTTTTAATAATACTCAATCAAATTTCACAGCAATCTCTTTAATAATTTTTGCAGTAATAAATCAAACTTCGCAAAGTTTACATTAATCAAACTTCGCCAAATTTACAGGGAAGTTGCCGTAATAACAGCCGATGTTGCCTTCAAAACTACATGGAAAACGGTTGCGAATTGACGTCTGAATTGACGTCTAAATGAATAACTTTTAATAATACTCAATCAAATTTTACACCAATCTCATTAATAACTTATGCAGTAATTAATCAAACTTCGCCAAATTTACAGGGAAGTTGCCGTAATAAAAGCCAATGTTGCCTGCAAAACTACATGGAAAACGGTTGCGAATTGACGTCTGAATTGACGTCTAAATGAATAACTTTTAATAATACTCAATCAAATTTTACACCAATCTCATTAATAACTTATGCAGTAATTAATCAAACTTCGCCAAATTTACAGGGAAGTCGCCGTAATAACAGCCAATGTTGCCTGCAAAACTACATGGGAAACGGTTGAGAATTGACGTCTGAATTGACGTCTAAATGAATAACTTTTAATAATAGTCAATCAAATTTCACACCAAGCTCATTAATAATTTTTGCAGTAATTAATCAAACTTCGCCAAATTTACAGGGAAGTTGCCGTAATACCAGCCGATGGTGCCTGCAAAACTACATGGAAAACAGTTAAGAATTGACGTCTGAATTGACGTCTAAATGAATAACTTTTAATAATACTCAATCAAATTTTACTGCAATATCATTAATAACTTATGCAGTAATTAATCAAACTTCGCCAAATTCACAGGGAAGTTGCCGTAATAAAAGCCAATGTTGCCTGCAAAACTGCATGCAAAACGGTTGAGAATTGACGTCTGAATTGACGTCTAAATGAGTAACTTTTAATAATACTCAATCAAATTTCACACCAATCTCATTAATAACTTTTGCAGTAATTAATCACAGTTCGCCAAATTTACAGGGCAGTTGCCGTAATACCAGCCGATGGTGCCTGCAAAATTACATGGAAAACGGTTGAGAATTGACGTCTGAATTGACGTCTAAATGAATAACTTTTAATAATAGTCAATCAAATTTCACACCAAGCTCACTAATAACTTCTGCGATGATTAATCAAACTTCGCCAAATTCACACGGAAGTTGCCGTAATACCAGCCGATGGTGCCTGCAAAACTACATCGAAAACGGTTGAGAATTGACGTCTGAATTGACGTCTAAATGAATAACTTTTAATAATACTCAATCAAATTTCACACCAATCTCATTAATAACTTTTGCAGTAACTAATCAAACTTCGTCAAATTTACAGGGAAGTTGCCGTAATACCAGCCGATGGTGTCTGCAAAATTACATGGAAAACAGTTGAGAAGTGACGTCTGAATTGACGTTTAAATGAATAACTTTTAATAATACTCAATCAAATTTCACAACAATCTCTTTAATAATTTTTGCAGTAATAAATCAAACTTCGCAAAGTTTACATTAATCAAACTTCGCCAAATTTACAGGGAAGTTGCCGTAATAACAGCCGATGTTGCCTTCAAAACTACATGGAAAACGGTTGAGAATTGACGTCTGAATTGACGTCTAAATGAATAACTTTTAATAATACTCAATCAAATTTTACACCAATCTCATTAATAACTTATGCAGTAATTAATCAAACTTCGCCAAATTTACAGGGAAGTTGCCGTAATAAAAGCCAATGTTGCCTGCAAAACTGCATGGAAAACGGTTGAGAATTGACGTCTGAATTGACGTCTAAATGAATAACTTTTAATAATAGTCAATCAAATTTCACACCAAGCTCATTAATAACTTCTGCAATAATTAATCAAACTTCGCCAAATTTACACGGAAGTTGCCGTATTACCAGCCGATGGTGCCTGCAAAACTACATCGAAAACGGTTGAGAATTGACGTCTGAATTGACGTCTAAATGAATAACTTTTAATAATACTCAATCAAATTTCACACCAATCTCATTAATAACTTTTGCAGTAATTAATCACAGTTCGCCAAATTTACAGGGCAGTTGCCGTAATACCAGCCGATGGTGCCTGCAAAATTACATGGAAAACGGTTGAGAATTGACGTCTGAATTGACGTCTAAATGAATAACTTTTAATAATAGTCAATCAAATTTCACACCAAGCTCATTAATAACTTCTGCGATAATTAATCAAACTTCGCCAAATTCACACGGAAGTTGCCGTAGTACCAGCCGATTGTGCCTGCAAAACTACATCGAAAACGGTTGAGAATTGACGTCTGAATTGACGTCTAAATGAATAACTTTTAATAATACTCAATCAAATTTCACACCAATCTCATTAATAACTTTTGCAGTAATTAATCAAACTTCGCCAAATTTACAGAGAAGTTGCCGTAATAACAGCCAATTTTGCCTGCAAAACTACATGGAAAACGGTTGAGAATTGACGTCTGAATTGACGTCTAAATGAATAACTTTTAATAATACTCAATCAAATTTCACACCAATCTCATTAATAACTTTTGCAGTAATTAATCAAACTTCGCCAAATTTACAGGGAAGTTGCCGTAATACCAGCCGATGGTGCCTGCAAAACTACATGGAAAACAGTTAAGAATTGACGTCTGAATTGACGTCTAAATGAATAACTTTTAATAATACTCAATCAAATTTTACTGCAATATCATTAATAACTTATGCAGTAATTAATCAAACTTCGCCAAATTCACAGGGAAGTTGCCGTAATAAAAGCCAATGTTGCCTGCAAAACTGCATGCAAAACGGTTGAGAATTGACGTCTGAATTGACGTCTAAATGAGTAACTTTTAATAATACTCAATCAAATTTCACACCAATCTCATTAATAACTTTTGCAGTAATTAATCACAGTTCGCCAAATTTACAGGGCAGTTGCCGTAATACCAGCCGATGGTGCCTGCAAAATTACATGGAAAACGGTTGAGAATTGACGTCTGAATTGACGTCTAAATGAATAACTTTTAATAATAGTCAATCAAATTTCACACCAAGCTCACTAATAACTTCTGCGATGATTAATCAAACTTCGCCAAATTCACACGGAAGTTGCCGTAATACCAGCCGATGGTGCCTGCAAAACTACATCGAAAACGGTTGAGAATTGACGTCTGAATTGACGTCTAAATGAATAACTTTTAATAATACTCAATCAAATTTCACACCAATCTCATTAATAACTTTTGCAGTAACTAATCAAACTTCGTCAAATTTACAGGGAAGTTGCCGTAATACCAGCCGATGGTGTCTGCAAAATTACATGGAAAACAGTTGAGAAGTGACGTCTGAATTGACGTTTAAATGAATAACTTTTAATAATACTCAATCAAATTTCACAACAATCTCTTTAATAATTTTTGCAGTAATAAATCAAACTTCGCAAAGTTTACATTAATCAAACTTCGCCAAATTTACAGGGAAGTTGCCGTAATAACAGCCGATGTTGCCTTCAAAACTACATGGAAAACGGTTGAGAATTGACGTCTGAATTGACGTCTAAATGAATAACTTTTAATAATACTCAATCAAATTTTACACCAATCTCATTAATAACTTATGCAGTAATTAATCAAACTTCGCCAAATTTACAGGGAAGTTGCCGTAATAAAAGCCAATGTTGCCTGCAAAACTGCATGGAAAACGGTTGAGAATTGACGTCTGAATTGACGTCTAAATGAATAACTTTTAATAATAGTCAATCAAATTTCACACCAAGCTCATTAATAACTTCTGCAATAATTAATCAAACTTCGCCAAATTTACACGGAAGTTGCCGTATTACCAGCCGATGGTGCCTGCAAAACTACATCGAAAACGGTTGAGAATTGACGTCTGAATTGACGTCTAAATGAATAACTTTTAATAATACTCAATCAAATTTCACACCAATCTCATTAATAACTTTTGCAGTAATTAATCACAGTTCGCCAAATTTACAGGGCAGTTGCCGTAATACCAGCCGATGGTGCCTGCAAAATTACATGGAAAACGGTTGAGAATTGACGTCTGAATTGACGTCTAAATGAATAACTTTTAATAATAGTCAATCAAATTTCACACCAAGCTCATTAATAACTTCTGCGATAATTAATCAAACTTCGCCAAATTCACACGGAAGTTGCCGTAATAGCAGCCGATGGTGCCTGCAAAACTACATCGAAAACGATTGAGAATTGACGTCCGAATTGACGTCTAAATGAATAACTTTTAATAATACTCAATCAAATTTCACACCAATCTCATTAATAACTTTTGCAGTAACTAATCAAACTTCGTCAAATGTACAGGGAAGTTGCCGTAATACCAGCCGATGGTGCCTGCAAAACTACATAGGAAACAGTTTAGAATTGACGTCTGAATTGACGTCTAAATGAATAACTTTTAATAATACTCAATCAAATTTTACACCAATCTCATTAATAATTGTTGCAGTAATTATTCAAACTTCGCCAAATTTACAGGGAAGTTGCCGTAATACAACCGATGGTGCCTGCAAAACTACATGGAAAACAGTTGAGAATTGACGTCTAAATTGACGTCTAAATGAATAACTTTTAATAATACTCAATCAAATTTTACACCAATCTCATTAATAACTTATGCAGTAATTAATCAAACTTCGACAAATTTACAGGGAAGTCGCCGTAATAACAGCCAATGTTGCCTGCAAAACTACATGGAAAACGGTTGAGAATTGACGTCTGAATTGACGTCTAAATGAATAACTTTTAATAATACTCTATCAAATTTTACAGCAATATCATTAATAACTTATGCAGTAATTAATCAAACTTCGCCAAATTTACAGGGAAGTTGCCGTAATAAAAGCCAATGTTGCCTGCAAAACTGCATGGAAAACGGTTGAGAATTGACGTCTGAATTGACGTCTAAATGAATAACTTTTAATAATACTCAATCAAATTTCACACCAATCTCATTAATAACTTTTGCAGTAATTAATCACAGTTCGCCAAATTTGCAGGGCAGTTGCCGTAATACCAGCCGATGGTGCCTGCAAAATTACATGGAAAACGGTTGAGAATTGACGTCTGAATTGACGTCTAAATGAATAACTTTTAATAATAGTCAATCAAATTTCACACCAAGCTCATTAATAACTTCTGCGATAATTAATCAAACTTCGCCAAATTCACACGGAAGTTGCCATAATACCAGCCGATGGTGCCTGCAAAACTACATCGAAAACGGTTGAGAATTGACGTCTGAATTGACGTCTAAATGAATAATTTTTAATAATACTCAATCAAATTTCACACCAACCTCATTAATTACTTTTGCAGTAACTAATCAAACTTTGTCAAATGTACAGGGAAGTTGCCGTAATACCAGCCGATGGTGCCTGCAAAACTACATGGAAAACAGTTGAGAATTGACGTCTAAATTGACGTCTAAATGAATAACTTTTAATAATACTCAATCAAATTTTACACCAATCTCATTAATAACTTATGCAGTAATTAATCAAACTTCGACAAATTTACAGGGAAGTCGCCGTAATAACAGCCAATGTTGCCTGCAAAACTACATGGAAAACGGTTGAGAATTGACGTCTGAATTGACGTCTAATTGAATAACTTTTAATAATAGTCAATCAAATTTCACACCAAGCTCATTAATAATTTTTGCAGTAATTAATCAAACTTCGCCAAATTTACAGGGAAGTTGCCGTAATAATAGCCAATGTTGCCTGCAAAACTGCATGGAAAACGGTTGAGAATAGACGTCTGAATTGACGTCTAAATGAGTAACTTTTAATAATACTCAATCAAATTTCACACCAATCTCATTAATAACTTTTGCAGTAATTAATCACAGTTCGCCAAATTTGCAGGGCAGTTGCCGTAATACCAGCCGATGGTGCCTGCAAAATTACATGGAAAACGGTTGAGAATTGACGTCTGAATTGACGTCTAAATGAATAACTTTTAATAATAGTCAATCAAATTTCACACCAAGCTCATTAATAACTTCTGCGATAATTAATCAAACTTCGCCAAATTCACACGGAAGTTGCCATAATACCAGCCGATGGTGCCTGCAAAACTACATCGAAAACGGTTGAGAATTGACGTCTGAATTGACGTCTAAATGAATAACTTTTAATAATACTCAATCAAATTTCACACCAACCTCATTAATTACTTTTGCAGTAACTAATCAAACTTTGTCAAATGTACAGGGAAGTTGCCGTAATACCAGCCGATGGTGCCTGCAAAATTACATGGAAAACGGTTGAGAATTGACGTCTGAATTGACGTCTAAATGAATAACTTTTAATAATAGTCAATCAAATTTCACACCAAGCTCATTAATAACTTCTGCGATAATTAATCAAACTTCGCCAAATTCACACGGAAGTTGCCATAATACCAGCCGATGGTGCCTGCAAAACTACATCGAAAACGGTTGAGAATTGACGTCTGAATTGACGTCTAAATGAATAACTTTTAATAATACTCAATCAAATTTCACTACAACCTCATTAATTACTTTTGCAGTAACTAATCAAACTTTGTCAAATGTACAGGGAAGTTGCCGTAATACCAGCCGATGGTGCCTGCAAAACTACATGGAAAACAGTTGAGAATTGACGTCTAAATTGACGTCTAAATGAATAACTTTTAATAATACTCAATCAAATTTTACACCAATCTCATTAATAACTTATGCAGTAATTAATCAAACTTCGACAAA
The DNA here is from genome assembly GCA_964017125.1 of Flabesymbios commensalis. Lineage (NCBI taxonomy): Eukaryota > Metazoa > Annelida > Polychaeta > Terebellida > Flabelligeridae > Flabesymbios > Flabesymbios commensalis. Next base: position 8,706 of record CAXHKU010000883.1, on the reverse strand, counting down.
TTTACAGGGAAGTCGCCGTAATAACAGCCAATGTTGCCTGCAAAACTACATGGAAAACGGTTGAGAATTGACGTCTGAATTGACGTCTAATTGAATAACTTTTAATAATAGTCAATCAAATTTCACACCAAGCTCATTAATAATTTTTGCAGTAATTAATCAAACTTCGCCAAATTTACAGGGAAGTTGCCGTAATAATAGCCAATGTTGCCTGCAAAACTGCATGGAAAACGGTTGAGAATAGACGTCTGAATTGACGTCTAAATGAGTAACTTTTAATAATACTCAATCAAATTTCACACCAATCTCATTAATAACTTTTGCAGTAATTAATCACAGTTCGCCAAATTTGCAGGGCAGTTGCCGTAATACCAGCCGATGGTGCCTGCAAAATTACATAGAAAACGGTTGAGAATTGACGTCTGAAATGACGTCTAAATGAATAACTTTTAATAATAGTCAATCAAATTTCACACCAAGCTCATTAATAACTTCTGCGATAATTAATCAAACTTCGCCAAATTCACACGGAAGTTGCCATAATACCAGCCGATGGTGCCTGCAAAACTACATCGAAAACGGTTGAGAATTGACGTCTGAATTGACGTCTAAATGAATAACTTTTAATAATACTCAATCAAATTTCACACCAATCTCATTAATAACTTTTGCAGTAACTAATCAAACTTCGTCAAATTTACAGGGAAGTTGCCGTAATACCAGCCGATGGTGTCTGCAAAATTACATGGAAAACAGTTGAGAAGTGACGTCTGAATTGACGTTTAAATGAATAACTTTTAATAATACTCAATCAAATTTCACAACAATCTCTTTAATAATTTTTGCAGTAATAAATCAAACTTCGCAAAGTTTACATTAATCAAACTTCTCCAAATTTACAGGGAAGTTGCCGTAATAACAGCCGATGTTGCCTTCAAAACTACATGGAAAACGGTTGAGAATTGACGTCTGAATTGACGTCTAAATGAATAACTTTTAATAATACTCAATCAAATTTTACACCAATCTCATTAATAACTTATGCAGTAATTAATCAAACTTCGCCAAATTTACAGGGAAGTTGCCGTAATAAAAGCCAATGTTGCCTGCAAAACTGCATGGAAAACGGTTGAGAATTGACGTCTGAATTGACGTCTAAATGAATAACTTTTAATAATAGTCAATCAAATTTCAAACCAAGCTCATTAATAACTTCTGCAATAATTAATCAAACTTCGCCAAATTTACACGGAAGTTGCCGTAGTACCAGCCGATTGTGCCTGCAAAACTACATCGAAAACGGTTGAGAATTGACGTCTGAATTGACGTCTAAATGAATAACTTTTAATAATACTCAATCAAATTTCACACCAATCTCATTAATAACTTTTGCAGTAATTAATCAAACTTCGCCAAATTTACAGAGAAGTTGCCGTAATAACAGCCAATTTTGCCTGCAAAACTACATGGAAAACGGTTGAGAATTGACGTCTGAATTGACGTCTAAATGAATAACTTTTAATAATACTCAATCAAATTTCACACCAATCTCATTAATAACTTTTGCAGTAATTAATCAAACTTCGCCAAATTCACAGGAAAGTTGCCGTAATACCAGCCAATGGTGCCTGCAAAACTACATAGGAAACAGTTTAGAATTGACGTCTGAATTGACGTCTAAATGAATAACTTTTAATAATACTCAATCAAATTTTACACCAATCTCATTAATAATTGTTGCAGTAATTATTCAAACTTCGCCAAATTTACAGGGAAGTTGCCGTAATACCAGCCGATGGTGTCTGCAAAATTACATGGAAAACAGTTGAGAAGTGACGTCTGAATTGACGTTTAAATGAATAACTTTTAATAATACTCAATCAAATTTCACAGCAATCTCTTTAATAATTTTTGCAGTAATAAATCAAACTTCGCAAAGTTTACATTAATCAAACTTCGCCAAATTTACAGGGAAGTTGCCGTAATAACAGCCGATGTTGCCTTCAAAACTACATGGAAAACGGTTGCGAATTGACGTCTGAATTGACGTCTAAATGAATAACTTTTAATAATACTCAATCAAATTTTACACCAATCTCATTAATAACTTATGCAGTAATTAATCAAACTTCGCCAAATTTACAGGGAAGTTGCCGTAATAAAAGCCAATGTTGCCTGCAAAACTGCATGGAAAACGGTTGAGAATTGACGTATAAATTGACGTCTAAATGAATAACTTTTAATAATACTCAATCAAATTTTACACCAATCTCATTAATAACTTATGCAGTAATTAATCAAACTTCGACAAATTTACAGGGAAGTCGCCGTAATAACAGCCAATGTTGCCTGCAAAACTACATGGAAAACGGTTGAGAATTGACGTCTGAATTGACGTCTAAATGAATAACTTTTAATAATAGTCAATCAAATTTCACACCAAGCTCATTAATAATTTTTGCAGTAATTAATCAAACTTCGCCAAATTCACAGGGAAGTTGCCGTAATACCAGCCGATGGTGCCTGCAAAACTACATGGAAAACAGTTAAGAATTGACGTCTGAATTGACGTCTAAATGAATAACTTTTAATAATACTCAATCGAATTTTACAGCAATATCATTAATAACTTATGCAGTAATTAATCAAACTTCGCCAAATTTACAGGGAAGTTGCCGTAATAAAAGCCAATGTTGCCTGCAAAACTGCATGGAAAACGGTTGAGAATTGACGTCTGAATTGACGTCTAAATGAATAACTTTTAATAATACTCAATCAAATTTCACACCAATCTCATTAATAACTTTTGCAGTAATTAATCACAGTTCGCCAAATTTGCAGGGCAGTTGCCGTAATACCAGCCGATGGTGCCTGCAAAATTACATGGAAAACGGTTGAGAATTGACGTCTGAATTGACGTCTAAATGAATAACTTTTAATAATAGTCAATCAAATTTCACACCAAGCTCATTAATAACTTCTGCGATAATTAATCAAACTTCGCCAAATTCACACGGAAGTTGCCATAATACCAGCCGATGGTGCCTGCAAAACTACATCGAAAACGGTTTGAGAATTGACGTCTGAATTGACGTCTAAATGAATAACTTTTAATAATACTCAATCAAATTTCACACCAACCTCATTAATTACTTTTGCAGTAACTAATCAAACTTTGTCAAATGTACAGGGAAGTTGCCGTAATACCAGCCGATGGTGCCTGCAAAACTACATGGAAAACAGTTGAGAATTGACGTCTAAATTGACGTCTAAATGAATAACTTTTAATAATACTCAATCAAATTTTACACCAATCTCATTAATAACTTATGCAGTAATTAATCAAACTTCGACAAATTTACAGGGAAGTCGCCGTAATAACAGCCAATGTTGCCTGCAAAACTACATGGAAAACGGTTGAGAATTGACGTCTGAATTGACGTCTAATTGAATAACTTTTAATAATAGTCAATCAAATTTCACACCAAGCTCATTAATAATTTTTGCAGTAATTAATCAAACTTCGCCAAATTTACAGGGAAGTTGCCGTAATAATAGCCAATGTTGCCTGCAAAACTGCATGGAAAACGGTTGAGAATAGACGTCTGAATTGACGTCTAAATGAGTAACTTTTAATAATACTCAATCAAATTTCACACCAATCTCATTAATAACTTTTGCAGTAATTAATCACAGTTCGCCAAATTTGCAGGGCAGTTGCCGTAATACCAGCCGATGGTGCCTGCAAAATTACATAGAAAACGGTTGAGAATTGACGTCTGAAATGACGTCTAAATGAATAACTTTTAATAATAGTCAATCAAATTTCACACCAAGCTCATTAATAACTTCTGCGATAATTAATCAAACTTCGCCAAATTCACACGGAAGTTGCCATAATACCAGCCGATGGTGCCTGCAAAACTACATCGAAAACGGTTGAGAATTGACGTCTGAATTGACGTCTAAATGAATAACTTTTAATAATACTCAATCAAATTTCACACCAATCTCATTAATAACTTTTGCAGTAACTAATCAAACTTCGTCAAATTTACAGGGAAGTTGCCGTAATACCAGCCGATGGTGTCTGCAAAATTACATGGAAAACAGTTGAGAAGTGACGTCTGAATTGACGTTTAAATGAATAACTTTTAATAATACTCAATCAAATTTCACAACAATCTCTTTAATAATTTTTGCAGTAATAAATCAAACTTCGCAAAGTTTACATTAATCAAACTTCGCCAAATTTACAGGGAAGTTGCCGTAATAACAGCCGATGTTGCCTTCAAAACTACATGGAAAACGGTTGAGAATTGACGTCTGAATTGACGTCTAAATGAATAACTTTTAATAATACTCAATCAAATTTTACACCAATCTCATTAATAACTTATGCAGTAATTAATCAAACTTCGCCAAATTTACAGGGAAGTTGCCGTAATAAAAGCCAATGTTGCCTGCAAAACTGCATGGAAAACGGTTGAGAATTGACGTCTGAATTGACGTCTAAATGAATAACTTTTAATAATAGTCAATCAAATTTCAAACCAAGCTCATTAATAACTTCTGCAATAATTAATCAAACTTCGCCAAATTTACACGGAAGTTGCCGTAGTACCAGCCGATTGTGCCTGCAAAACTACATCGAAAACGGTTGAGAATTGACGTCTGAATTGACGTCTAAATGAATAACTTTTAATAATACTCAATCAAATTTCACACCAATCTCATTAATAACTTTTGCAGTAATTAATCAAACTTCGCCAAATTTACAGAGAAGTTGCCGTAATAACAGCCAATTTTGCCTGCAAAACTACATGGAAAACGGTTGAGAATTGACGTCTGAATTGACGTCTAAATGAATAACTTTTAATAATACTCAATCAAATTTCACACCAATCTCATTAATAACTTTTGCAGTAATTAATCAAACTTCGCCAAATTTACAGGAAAGTTGCCGTAATACCAGCCAATGGTGCCTGCAAAACTACATAGGAAACAGTTTAGAATTGACGTCTGAATTGACGTCTAAATGAATAACTTTTAATAATACTCAATCAAATTTTACACCAATCTCATTAATAATTGTTGCAGTAATTATTCAAACTTCGCCAAATTTACAGGGAAGTTGCCGTAATACCAGCCGATGGTGTCTGCAAAATTACATGGAAAACAGTTGAGAAGTGACGTCTGAATTGACGTTTAAATGAATAACTTTTAATAATACTCAATCAAATTTCACAGCAATCTCTTTAATAATTTTTGCAGTAATAAATCAAACTTCGCAAAGTTTACATTAATCAAACTTCGCCAAATTTACAGGGAAGTTGCCGTAATAACAGCCGATGTTGCCTTCAAAACTACATGGAAAACGGTTGCGAATTGACGTCTGAATTGACGTCTAAATGAATAACTTTTAATAATACTCAATCAAATTTTACACCAATCTCATTAATAACTTATGCAGTAATTAATCAAACTTCGCCAAATTTACAGGGAAGTTGCCGTAATAAAAGCCAATGTTGCCTGCAAAACTGCATGGAAAACGGTTGAGAATTGACGTATAAATTGACGTCTAAATGAATAACTTTTAATAATACTCAATCAAATTTTACACCAATCTCATTAATAACTTATGCAGTAATTAATCAAACTTCGACAAATTTACAGGGAAGTCGCCGTAATAACAGCCAATGTTGCCTGCAAAACTACATGGAAAACGGTTGAGAATTGACGTCTGAATTGATGTCTAAATGAATAACTTTTAATAATACTCAATCAAATTTCACACCAAGCTCATTAATAACTTATGCAGTAATTATTCAAACTTTGCCAAATTTACAGGGCTGTTGCCGTAATACCAGCCGATGGTGCCTGCAAAATTACATGGAAAACGGTCGAGAATTGACGTCTGAATTGACGTCTAAATGAATAACTTTTAATAATACTCAATCAAATTTCACACCAATCTCATTAATAACTTTTGCAGTAAATAGTCAAACTTCGCCAAATTTACAGAGCAGTTGCCGTAATAAAAGCCAATGTTGCCTGCAAAACTACATGGAAAACGGTTGAGAATTGACGTCTGAATTGACGTCTAAATAAATAACTTTTAATAATACTCAATCAAATTTCACACCAATCTCATTAATATATTTTGCAGTAATTAAGCAAACTTCGCCAAATTTACACGGAAGTTGCCGTAATACCAGCCGATGGTGCCTGCAAAACTACATCGAGAACGGTTGAGAATTGACGTCTGAATTGCGTCTAAATGAATAACTTTTAATAATACTCAATCAAATTTCACACGAATCTCATTTATTACTTTTGCAGTAATCAATCAAACTTCGCCAAATTTACAGGGAAGTTGCCGTAATAACAGCCGATGGTGCCTGCAAAATTACATGGAAAACGGTTGAGAATTGACGTCTGAATTGACGTCTAAATAAATAACTTTTAATAATACTCAATCAAATTTCACACCAATCTCATTAATATATTTTGCAGTAATTAAGCAAACTTCGCCAAATTTACACGGAAGTTGCCGTAATACCAGCCGATGGTGCCTGCAAAACTACATCGAGAACGGTTGAGAATTGACGTCTGAATTGCGTCTAAATGAATAACTTTTAATAATACTCAATCAAATTTCACACGAATCTCATTTATTACTTTTGCAGTAATTAATCAAACTTCGCCAAATTTACAGGGAAGTTGCCGTAATACCAGCCGATGGTGCCTGCAAAACTACATGGAAAACGGTTGAGAATTGACGTCTGAATTGACGTCTAAATGAATAACTTTTAATAATACTCAATTAAATTTCACACCAATCTCATTAATAAATTATGCAGTAATTAATCAAACTTAGCCAAATTTACAGGGAAGTTGCCGTAATAACAGCCGATGTTGCCTGCAAAACTACATGGAAAACGGTTGAGAATTGACGTCTGAATTGACGTCTAAATGAATAACTTTTAATAATACTCAATCAAATTTCACACCAATCTCTTTAATAATTTTCGCAGTAATAATTCAAACTTTGCCAAGTTTACATTAATCAAACTTCGCCAAATTTACAGGGAAGTTGCTGCTATACCAGCCGATGGTGCCTGCAAAACTACATGGAAAACGGTTGAGAATTGACGTCTGAATTGACGTCTAAATGAATAACTTTTATTAATACTCAATCAAATTTCACACCAGTCTCTTTAATAATTTTCGCAGTAATAATTCAAACTTTGCCAAGTTTACATTAATCAAACTTCGCCAAATTTACAGGGAAGTTGCCGTAATAACAGCCGATGTCGCCTACAAAACTACATGGAAAACGGTTGAGAATTGACGTCTGAATTGACGTCTAAATGAATAACTTTTAATATTACTCAATCAAATTTCGCACCAATCTCTTTAATAATTTTCGCAGTAATAAATCAAACTACGCCAAGTTTACATTAATCAAACTTCGCCAAATTTACAGGGAAGTTGCCGTGATAAGAGCCAATGTTGCCTGCAAAACTACATGGAAAACGGTTGAGAATTGACGTCTGAATTGATGTCTAAATGAATAACTTTTAATAATACTCAATCAAATTTCACACCAAGCTCATTAATAACTTATGCAGTAATTATTCAAACTTTGCCAAATTTACAGGGCTGTTGCCGTAATACCAGCCGATGGTGCCTGCAAAATTACATGGAAAACGGTCGAGAATTGACGTCTGAATTGACGTCTAAATGAATAACTTTTAATAATACTCAATCAAATTTCACACCAATCTCATTAATAACTTTTGCAGTAAATAGTCAAACTTCGCCAAATTTACAGAGCAGTTGCCGTAATAAAAGCCAATGTTGCCTGCAAAACTACATGGAAAACGGTTGAGAATTGACGTCTGAATTGACGTCTAAATGAATAACTTTTAATAATAGTCAATCAAATTTCACACCAAGCTCATTAATAACTTCTGCAATAATTAATCAAACTTCGCCAAATTCACACGGAAGTTGCCGTAATACCAGCCGATGGTGCCTGCAAAACTACATCGAGAACGGTTGAGAATTGACGTCTGAATTGACGTCAAATGAATAACTTAATAATACTCAATCAATTTTTAAACCAATCTCATTAATAACTTTTGCAGTAATCAATCAAACTTCGCCAAATTTACAGGGAAGTTGCCGTAATAACAGCCGATGGTGCCTGCAAAATTACATGGAAAACGGTTGAGAATTGACGTCTGAATTGACGTCTAAATAAATAACTTTTAATAATACTCAATCAAATTTCACACCAATCTCATTAATATATTTTGCAGTAATTAAGCAAACTTCGCCAAATTTACACGGAAGTTGCCGTAATACCAGCCGATGGTGCCTGCAAAACTACATCGAGAACGGTTGAGAATTGACGTCTGAATTGCGTCTAAATGAATAACTTTTAATAATACTCAATCAAATTTCACACGAATCTCATTTATTACTTTTGCAGTAATTAATCAAACTTCGCCAAATTTACAGGGAAGTTGCCGTAATACCAGCCGATGGTGCCTGCAAAACTACATGGAAAACGGTTGAGAATTGACGTCTGAATTGACGTCTAAATGAATAACTTTTAATAATACTCAATTAAATTTCACACCAATCTCATTAATAAATTATGCAGTAATTAATCAAACTTAGCCAAATTTACAGGGA
>CAXHKU010000882.1:5000-27303 GCA_964017125.1 Flabesymbios commensalis | reverse complement strand
CAGTTATGCGCTTCAATAAACCCTTTTCTTTTTTTTCCTTTTTTTAATCTAAATTTAAACTTTTTATTTTATTAAAATTTTCACCCCACCTTCATACTAGCCCTAAGCGTTTAATGCAGTTAGGCATATGCGATTCAATAGATCCTTTTCTTCCCCTTTTTTATCTAAATGTAAACTCTATATTATTTAATTTTTCACCCACTTGAAGTTGTCTCTCGGTAGCGCGACCCACAACTTTAGGTGGGTAATATTTGTTTAATTTGAGACCAAACTTTTAAAAACCATTGATGTTTTAACACTCTTTTCATAACAGTCTGCTAAAAAGACAGATTAAAGACGAGCAAGGTCGTGATTAGTATTATAAGTATGATTCATTAAATACAATTTCACATTATCCATGACAATAAAGAGGTTCTGAGCTTTATGGTCCATGCCAAGATGTTTTGACGTCACAATAAGTAGGTTCTGACGTCATAATAAGGAGATTTTGAGCTTAATAGTCTATGCCATCACATTAATGATATTCTGACGTCGAAATAAAGATGTTTCGACGTCACAATAAGGGGGTTCTGTGCTTCATGTTCCATGCCGTCACAAAAAGGATGTTCTGACGTCACAATCAAGACGTCACAATAAGGAGGTTCTGAGCTTTATGTTCAATGCTATCCCATTAAAGATGTTCTGACGTCACAATAAGGAGGTTCTGACGCCACAATAAGGGGGTTCTGAGTTTTATGTCCAATGCCGTCACAATAAAGATGTTCTGACGTCATAATAAGTAAATTCTGAGTTTTATGTTCAATGTCGTCACAATAAAAATGTTTTGACGTCATAATAAGGAGGTTCTGAGCTTCAAGGTTCACGCCGTCACAATAAAGATGTTCTGATGTCACAAAAAAGATATTCTGACGTTACAATAAAGAAGTTTTAACGTCATAATAAGGATGATCTGAGCTTTATGGTCCATGCCATCACAATAAAGATGTTCTGACGTCATAATAAAGATGTTCTGACGTCATAATAAGGAGGTTCTGAACTTCCATTTTACATATTATACTTTGGGGGTATTTTATATAATCAGGCCATTTTATTAGTGCCTTGAGATAGCTGCAGTGATTCAGGGGTGGATCCAAGATAAAAATAAAGGGGAGCCACAGAAGGTTTCGGGGTTTGCCCCCAAGATTGATATTTGATATATTTAGGCCAAATTATGAGGCCTTTTTTCGGAATTGGCTGCCGTGGATCTGCAATTCACATTTGAATGAAAATTAAAATTTGAGGAAAAACCTTGTTGCTTCGATGGTTCATCACAGCTTGGATGCCTACAAAATATTTGTTTCATGGACTTCCTTCTTAATTTTTGATCAGCTGATTTGTTCATCTACGTTATAAATATCATATAGATCTGCTCATATATTTGCACCAGGTGGTTATATATCGTATCTCAGACAGCTCATTCACCAGGTGGCACTGAAGTATGCTACTCATTCACTGACGAATAAAAAAAAGAAATTCAATGTGCCCGATATAGTCATGTACAATCAAATGGGCCAGCGCTGTAGTAGCCTACAATGCACCAAAGAACATTTAGCCTACTGGTCAAGTATCTTTCCCTCGCATTTTTTCCTCGTTAGCAAACGAGCACTCAAACTCGTAGCATTGATATCAACCTCGCCAGGCTGCACATAACGTGCCACTGACAGTAGGCCTACATCTGACAGTTCACGTTTTTAAAATATTGCTTATTTATTACTACAACGAGTCCGTAAAGAACGTGTGTTTCTGCCACGCAGATAATTTGATGACATCACAGAAAATGCATTTTTAAATGATTATCGGCAAAAAACAAAATGGCCGCCAGACATTTCAAGGGCAAATATGATATTTTTCAACAAATGAAGTCAGGAACAAGTGTAATACCTCATTTTCATGTGATTTTGACTGGGCAATACGTTTCTTGTATAATTGTTATGCCTCAAGGTCATCTGCAAGGTGAAAAAGTCAATTTCAAGGTCAAATAAGCCAAAATACCATTTTTAACCAATAAAGATAGGAACACATGTAATACCTCTTATTCATGAGATTTTGTCTGAAAAATTCATTTATGGTATTATTTTGTTCATCCAAGTTCATTTTTAAGGTAAAAAGGTCATTTCCAAGGTAAAAAAATAGCGGCCAGATATATCAAGGTCAAACATGATTTTTTTACAAATGAAGCCATGAACAAGTGTGTAATATGTCATTGTCATGTTATTTTGACTGGACAATCCATTTATGGTATTATTTTTATGACTCAAGGTCATCTTTAAGGTCAAAAATTCAATTTCAAGGTCAAATAAGCAAAAATACTATTTTAAACAAATAAAGGTAGGAACATGTGTAATACCTCTTTTTCAAAGGATTATGTCTGAAAAATCTATTAATAGTATTATTTTGTTGATACAATGTCATCTTCAAGGTCGAAGGGTCATATCCAAGGTCAAAAATGTACAAATATGATCTTTAAGAAACAAAAATAGGAAGAAGTGTAATACGTCTTTTCGGTGTGTTTTTTGACTTAATAATCTATTCCTAAAACTATTTTGATAATAAAAGGTCATCTTCAAGGTCTTCAAGGTCAAAAGCTCAATTTCAAGGTCCAGTCAAGGAGAACATGATTTTTAACAAATACAGCTAGAACATGTGTGAAAACCTTTTTTATGGGATTTTGAGTGAAAAATGTCTTTTTTTTTATTATTTTGGTGATTCGAAGTCATCCTCAAGGTCAAACATAACTTTTAACATATGTGACTCGCCACGCAAAAAGGCCTTTAAAGTTGCATAACTGTTTTGTTTATTTCATTCAAACGATTAATCCATAGAGAATGTTTTTTTTTTTTTTTTACTGCTCCGGTTACTGAGTTATTCAAGATTTAAGTTTGTTGTTTTTTAATATTGTTGCCCCACCAAAACAAACCTTCTCACAGCGGAGTAAGACATACTGTCTATATAATCAGGACATTAAAAGTACCAAGTGGCAGATAACGGTCATCATAGAAAAAAGAGAGGAAGACTTTTAAAATTATTGTTATTTTTTAAGTGATCATAGATACATTTCACAGTACAACGTGTATTGTCTCATATCAGTTGGACATATCTAGAAGTTATTACTTTGTGTGATATGGATGATATCTGCATGTAATGTCATGTTTAATATCGGTACCGAATGGAGAATGTCACTCACTTGAAAAAATAAAACTCTATTTCAGTATGGTGGTTTTAAGTGTGGGCCAGCATCAGAGCATTTGGCCCGCCATTAAGACGCTCCCCCCAGACCGTGAGAAATTGTACTGGGAATAACCATCAAATTCAGTGATGTAAATCATCGTTTTCGCTCTTTGGATTTTCGTGATTTTCTTGAAAAACTTCTGCATTTTTTTATTAGGTATCTCATGGACATTTCAAAATATAGTTAAAATGCTACTAGACAATATCAGACTTTATTTTATTTTATCGTAAATCATCACATGCAGTGATATACATCACGCTATGCAGTAAAATAAAATAATATTTAAAAACATCAGACTTTACTGCAACCGATTTGACCCAGTATCCGACATCTAGCCCAGTATCTCAGCTAACACGAGGCATTGATCCAATGGCAGAATAATGCCGCCCATCGTCTGCGGTATTGGCCCAACATTATGCCGATTCAGTTCAACGTATGTGTTTGCTATTAAGGGGGTGGTTTCGTGCAGGTCAATGTAACACTATATTGGCCCATAACCTTACCGCTATTACATGAATATTGTACACACACCGAATCACTACTTAATAATACTTGATGGTGTACCGCATGGTGAACTAATTCTGCTACATTTTCCCAGTTTTAGTGCATTTATAAGGCCTTTAAAACAATAGGAATGATTGTTTTGTACGTTTTAGGTTATTTTAATCGAAATAAACAAAACAGTTATGCAGCTTTAAGTCAAAATTTTCCAAATTGATTTTTACTGTTAATATGATAGCCGTGTACTTTCTGTTAGGATAACTGAAAGAATTTTTGAAAAATATTCATCACTTTTTGTTTTATGACATTTTTGATATTTTAAAATTGATTATGTAATCATTAAATTTAAATTTTAAATGACGTCATAAATAATTGTAATAAATGTAATTAATTGTAATAAATCAATGGGTGACAATAGGCGTTACAGAGCGACCAAGGGCATTATAAGGTGACAGAGAGGTATCAAGGGGGTATGGAGATGCGTTAGAAGGAGACAAGTATGTGTATTTGTAGCTTTCAGGTCAACACCCTTTCTTTGAAATTGAAGGCCTTTCCGTCGCCCTTTAACGCCTCTTCTTCGCCCTGAACGTACTTTTAGTCTAATGCCTCTTTGTTGCAATTGAAGGTCTTTCCGTCGCCCTTTAATGCCTCTTCTTCGCCATGAACACCTCTCTATTGCTCTTTAACTCTCCATCGCGTTTTAACGCCTCTTCATCGATCATTAAAGCCTCTCTATGGCTTTTTGACACATTCCCATCGCCATTGGATGCTCTGTGGCAACTCCTTTGACGCCTCTCATTGCATTTCAATGCTTTCAAAATTTTATATTTTTTCCGTCGCTTTTTACGCTTTTCTGTGCCATTTAACGCCACTTCATCGCCCTTTACCGGCTTGCCATTGGCATTTAACGCTTTTCCATCACCAATTACCGCCTTTTCATCACATCTGCAGCACCTTTTAACGTCTTCCCATCAACCTTTAGGGCATCTCCATCAACCTTTAGCGCTTTTTCTTAGCCCTTCAACGCCTTTCCGTCACTCTCTGACGTCTTACCGTCACCATCTTATTCTTCTCAGATTCTCCGTCATCTTTAACGCCTTGTCATCACCTTTAAACACCTATCCATCAGCCTTTAGCACCACCCGATCACTTTTTAATGTACTTCCGCTGTAATTCAATGCTTCCTCGTCACCCCTAACGCCGTTCAATAGCCTTTCATGCCACCCCGTCACCTTTTAACGCATTCCGTTGCTTTTTAACACCTCTTCTTCGCCCCTTAGCACCTACTCGTTGTCCTTCAAATCCTCATCATTGCCCTTCAACTCCTTCTCGCTGCCCATTAACGCCTTCCATCGCTATTTAACGCATCTGCTGCGCCTGTTAGTGTCTCACCATTACCCCTTAATGCATATCCATCAACCTTTATTACTTTTCCGTCACCCTTTGACGCTTGCGTCACCATTTAACACTTCTCCCTTGCCCTTTATCAACTCTCTGTCGTGTTTACCGCCTTCTCCTCACCCTCACATGCATATCCATCACACTTTAACTCCTCCCCATTGCCCTTTAGCATGTTTCCATCGTCGTTTAACGTTTCATGGTCGCCCCTTAACAACTCCTCATCACCCCTTACTACCTTCCCATCGCCATTTGACGCCTCATCATCGCCCTTTAACACATTCCCATCGCCATTTATCGCATCTGCAGCGCTTTTATCACCTCTTCATCTAACATTAATGCATCCACATCATTTTCAACACTGTTTTCTGCCTTTAACGCCTTTCTGTCGCTCTTTGTCGTTTCTCCGTCACCATTCAACACTTCTCTGTTGTCCTTTAACGATTCTCCATCGTCTTTAATGCGTAGCTATTCAACGCCCTTAGACACCACCATCCCCACCATCACCCTTTAGCACCTCCCCATCATCTGTTAACGTACTTCCACCGTCTAGTCATTTAATGCTTCCTTGTCACCATTCCATAGCCCTCTCATGCCACCCCACCACCTTTAACGCCCCTTTTTTGCCCCTTAACGCCTCCTCGTTGCCTTTCACCGCCTCCTCATTGCCCTTCAATGCCTCCTCATTGCCCATTATTGACTACTCATTTTCTTTTAACACTTTTTAGCCGCTCTTGAGCGCATCTGTGGTGCCTTTTAGCAACTCTTCGACACCCTTTAATGCCTCCCTATTGTATTTTACTGCCTCTCTGTTGCCTTTTAGCGCCTCTCCATTATTCTGTTAAGCTTTTTCGTCTCTTTGTCTCTTCGTTTCTTTGACGCCTCTCTGTCACCCGTTGATGTCTTCTAATTGTCTGATCATTTCACTTTGATGATGTTTAATCATAAAACCCTACTAGAATTAGATTATCCGGTTAAAGTCACACCTTGAAAATTTATCATATGTGCTCCAATTTGTAGCATACTATGTTAAAATCACATTTGACCTTGAAATTGACATTTGACCTAGAGGATCACCTCAAATCAACAAAATCATACCAGAAAGATTTTTTCCTAGCTTTATTTGTTAAAAATCATATTTTCGCTTGAAACATTGACCTTGAAAATGACCTTTAATCACCAAAACAGTAGCAGAAGTGGATTATTCTTCAAACTTACACTAATACACGCTTAGCTATTTATTCTTGTTAAAAATCGTAGGCCTATTTTTGATCTCAAAATTAACTTTTGATGAACTTGAAATGCAATTGATCTTGAAGATAACCTTGAATCACTGAAATAATACTATAATTTGATTTGTCAGTCAAAATCCAATAAACAGAGGTATCACACACGTTTCTAGCTTTATTTGTTAAAAATCATATTTTCTCTTACATTGCCTTGAAATTGACCTCTTGACCTTGAAGATGACCTTGAATAATCAAAATAATATCAGATATGAAATGCCCAGTCAAAATTGCACGAAAAAAGTGATATTACACATGTTCCTAGCTTTATTTGTTAGAAAGTGATAATCTTGCTTAATTGACCATGAAATTTGACTTTTTGACCTTGGAGATGACCTTGGGTCATAAAAATAATACAATAAATGAATTGCCTGGTCAAAATCACATGAAAATGAGGTACTACATTTGTTCCTAGCTTCATTTGTTGAAAAGTCATATTTAACCTTGACATATCTTGAGGCCATTCTGTTTTTGACCTTGGAAATGACTTTCGACCTTGAAGATAATCTTGGATCACCAAAATAATACCATGAATGGATTTTCAAGCAAAATTCAATGCGAAAGAGGTATTACACATGTCCCTAGCTTTATTTGTTAAAAATGGTATTTTTGCCTATTTGACCTTGAAATTGACCTTGAAGATGACCTTAAGTCATAAAAATAATACAAGAAATGGATTGCCCGGGCAAAATCACATGAAAATGAGTTATTACACTTATTCCTGGCTTCATTTGTTGAAAAATCATATTTGACCTTGAAATATCTGGCGGCCATTTTGTTTTGCCCTTAAAAAATCCGCACAATGGTGCCAAAGTGGCACCCGGCTGATTCCTGCTCAGGACATCCCTTAGAACCAGAATCAACCATAAAAAATCGTCCATACCGCGAAACACGCCTGAGTTAAAAAATGCCATTTGACAACTGGACTATAAGGCGGCCGGCCACAGTCAAATATTTTGACTACATAATCTTATTTCATGTTACAAGCCGACATCCACTACCAATCACTGCACAATATGGACCACTTTTATCACCAGGGTGGATGTCAGTTCACTTTTCAGTTTTAGGGTCATTTTTTTCAAGATGGCGTCTAAGATGGCCTCCGGCTTATAGTAGAACTTTGAAAATTATCAAAAAATATTTCTAGAAACAGAACCATGTCTGTTATGCGGATAAAAAATACGTTGGGCGCCAAATTCTTGATGTATCTCTCTTTCTGAAAAACAATATATCTACATATTGTTTGCACTTTGCTTCGTGGGGGCCATGTGTGTACGTAAGCAGAGGCAGACACTTTAACCCTTTGACCGCCAAATGATTCAATCTGAATTTTCACCCACTTGAAGTTGTGTCTCGCTGACGCGATTCACAACTTCAAGTGAGTGAAAAAAATGCAGATTTGACAAAATGGAGGTCAACTGTTTTCAAATATTGCTGATTGATGTCACATTTTATCTTTAACATGTTCAAAATGTGGTACATAATGTGCTAATAAAAAATGAAAACCCGAATATATGCGGCACCGCGGTTAAAATGTTAACACACAGTGTCACTGAAATGGACATATTGACCCTTCCAGCCCGCGCAGACCGTATTTAGACGTCAGTTTAACGTCTTATACACGTCAGATTGTGACATTTAAAGTTGACCCCCGAACTGAAAGAATTACAAATTTACAATGACCGTAGAACCATAACACAGGTATTCAAATGAAGCGGAAAAAGCTTACTAACCCTTTGGTATCCATTGTTTGTACAGAAATATTTAAGCGCTTTAACCCTTTAAGCCCCCACGATGCATTAAAGCATCATTTTACATCCCTGAAAACAGACTTGATTTTCCTACAACTAAGGGTTTTTGAATGAATATTTCCACGAAACTGGTTTACCAATACATGGTAATTTTGTTTATTTTTTAAACCACGTCAAAGCATATTCATCCACTACAAGTCTGGAATTGCGACAGCAATTCGCGGCTTGTAGTGGATGAAGATGACAATGGTAACTTCAGGCTTGAAAGGGTTCAAGGGTTATTAGAGCACTGAAGTCAACTACATCATTTTGAAATATTATTATCTTATATCTGACGTGTCTTAATTTTGTATTCACTTCTTTATTTATGTGAAGTTGTGGAGCGTTATTAGAGCACTGAAGTCAGCTAAATAATGTTTGAAAAATTAAATATATCTTATATCTGTGCAGTGGCGGATCCAGAATGTGCAAGAGGAGGGGGCGTAAGCCACATTTTGGCTGGAAAAAGGGGTGTTAGCTTCACTTTATTCAAAAAAATGCACGAAAATGCAATATTTTCACCAATAACGGGGGGGGGGGCGTACGCCGGCTACGCCCTATGCTGGATCCGCCACTGCTGTGTCGCAACTTTGCTTGTATTCAATTCTTTATTTATGTAAAGTTGTGGATCGCGATAGCGAGGCACAGCTTCATTCACCTGAATTTGAAATTTCCGGAAAATGTGGGGTTTGTCTCTTCAGTTATAATGAATATCCACGTTTTGATCACCATGCCCCCCCCCCCTCCCCCAGCCATCATTTGATATATTGTACCCGAGTATTTTATGGAAATAAGTCATTTTATTCATCGTGAATAAAAAATGAAAAAAATTTCTGTGGGGTCAAGAGGGTGATTATAATTCTCCTCTTTCTGTGCTAATTCTCCCGATGATAGCGTGCGACTGTTTGATTCGTGGGGGAGGGAGCGCATAACGCGCCGCCACCCTGCTCGAAATTAACGTCGATACACCGAATTTACCATAAATTCCCCCGAGCATAGCGTTTGACCCCTTGATTAAAAAAGTGTCAGTTCAGTTATAAGAGACCCCAGTCTCTGGGGCCTTGTGTGCACTCTGTACTATGGCCCAAAATCACTGGCAACAAGTCGATTTTGCTCATTATCATTTTAATTACCTTTTTTTATATTTGATGAATATTTCAATTGCCTACAGATATTTAATAACCTTCCTAACGGAAACGTTCATTCATTCTAAATTAGTCACGTGCTGTCACTGAGTAACCCTTTCACACCATTGTCATCTTCATCCACTACAAGTCGCGAATTGCTGTCGCAATTCTCGATTTGTAGTGGATGAAGATGACTTGAATGGGTGAAAAATCAAAGAAAATTGTCTTTCATTTGAAGATGATCATTGCATTTAGCAGCGCCATGTTTTTAACTGGTTAAAAAGGTCAAGTAATGTAGTACTTGAGATGCAAGAAATCCATTTTTTCAATTAGTCATATTGATACCTACTAGTAGGCTGTAATGTGCACACGTCTATTAAATGCGTCGTTACCAATTTAACTCATGCAAGACATAGAACAAATATGGAGCTATGTCGCGATATGCAAGAGTGAGTTTCTAAATAGAGTATCGTGCGGGGTACGAATATATAGACCTTGAATTATAACAGCAACACGGAAATTAAGTGAACACTTTTTCAAACTGTAAGGATATTGTCGTAACAATAAACCTGCCCACTGGGCACACGACGTTATTGTGACGTTGAATCAACGTCATTGACGTTGATTCAACGTCACGACAACGTCGTGTGCTCAGTGGGGGTTTTATTTCTGCTCTGCATTATTTGTATGCGGAAATTCTCAAAGGGATTCCAGTGCGCTTCAAATGAGTGACATGTGATAATATCAGCTTGGAAATATTCCGACCTCTACTGAGATCTACATGTAGACTAGTCCTTAATACCATACTCTGTGCGATACAGAGTCTGTATTTTTTGTCATTCGTAAAATTGTGCTCCAGGTGCGCGTCTGACCAGTTGCGCAATTACCTAATACATCATTGTTTGATCAATGATTTTAATTTTATTTTATAATGACAGATTAACATCTCATTCGAATAATACATCAACGTTGGGATATAAACCCCTGTCTTCATAGGTGAAGTTATCAATAGCATTACCCTCACATTTGTAATGAAATTCGTGATCTCAGCAAACACTGTCTACCAACCAGTATACAAAACCACAGCTTTTGCTATGCTGTCAATTTCTGACACTAACCCTAACTTCGACTACATGCAGACACAGTACACTGACTGCACTGAGGACTACATGCAGGCATTGTGGATTATTTACAGTCAGTATATAGCCGCTTGTAACCCAACACAGTACACTGACAAGTACCGAGGTCTACATACAGACATCCTGGATTATTTACAGTCAGTATATAGCCGTTTGTAACTTTTACCACAGTACACTGACAAGTACTGAGGTCTACATGCAGACATCGTGGATTATTTACAGTCAGTATATTGCTATTTGTAACTTTTAACATAGTACACTTACAAGCACTGAGGTCTACATGCAGACATCGTGGATTATTTACAGTCAGTATATAGCCGTTTGTAACTTTTACCACAGTACACTGACAAGTACTGAGGTCTACATGCAGACATCGTGGATTATTTACAGTCAGTATATTGCTATTTGTAACTTTTAACATAGTACACTTACAAGCACTGAGGTCTACATGCAGACATCGTGGATTATTTACAGTCAGTATATTGCTGTTTGTAACATTTTATTTTCCTTTCAAGCAAGAAATAATGAAAAGGGAAAAGAGCATTACATTTTCCAGCTGTTGTTTTATTCCCATGGAGTTAAATACGTCCTCTACCTGGCGGGTCCATAAACGGACGTTTTCATGGTCCATGGTTCTGAAAGATATTTTTTTATGGCGAACTAGAGGAGGTGTCGCTGTTGTAATATTAGCTGTGGATATTCTGGCAACGGCTTTACGACACAAAGCGTCAGTATCAGCTAATACCCCACTTACTCTCGTATTGACTGTATCCACTTGGTCTGAATCGGCACACAATACCATAACTACCATCTGCTGGTCTGTATATTTGCCTATTTTGTCAAGTTTGTCAATGTCGTATTGAATGGACGCTGCTTTCGAGTTGTCTTGGTCAAGTGTGGCAGCTAAATTGTCTTTAGCGCTGGTAACATATCTCTGTAGGGAAGCCAGTGATGCAAGTGCACGTTGCATTTTTTTAGCGTCGCCATCAGACGGTTTTGGCGGCCACGTTGCCATATTGAAGCTCATGCGTTTGTCGGACGAAATTCAGACTCTTAATATATTAATATATGGTCAAATTTCACGCTCGGGGTCACCATTTGTGGAGTAAAAGAATTAATAACAAATATTTAGATCGCTCTCAATGGGAGCACAAGTTGAACTGTTTTATTCTGGTATATGTACAACAAGCCTGCATTGTGTATATGACATGGACGAGCCTGAGCATAGGGGCGGTCAGTCTGGGTAGTAAACACCTTGCTTCCTGAGGGGTTCATAACACTACAGTCTCCAGCGTTGTGGTGTTCTTCTGTGGCATTCATAGTTTCTTAACATTAAAACAGTCAGCATCACCATTTTCTCATTACAGTCATACATATCTGTTACAATAAACACTACGAGGAATCAGCAGTGTACACCTACATATGTGTATTTGCTACAATGAATATACACTACGTGGAGTCAGCAGTGTTTACCTACATATTTGTATTTGTTACAATATACACTATGTGGAATCAGCAGTGCACACCTACATATAGGGCCTACATATCTTTTATCTGGGTTGGATGGGTTTGTTATCTGGGTCACTAATACAATTCACACATAGTGGAATCAGTTTATACATCTACATCTGATACATTATACACTGCTTCATAGAATACAGGTTGATTGAGAGGTAACTCTATTCATTCCAAGGTTTATCCCGATCGCTGAAACATCTTTTTCAAAATTTGGTTCTTTGTTGCTCCAACTTTAATTGAAATGTAGTATTTATTTTTGTCTAAACGTTTAACCTATCAGACATAATCTAGTTTGAATAATTAATAAAGGAATTAATGTGACTTTATGCCATCTTTGTGCTCATACAGGCTAAACTCGGCCAGGAGAACCTACTGAGAATGGTGACATGAAGTAGGAGACACTGCCCTCCAAGCACCAGATTCGGAATTTGCCTCACAGTTTGAATTGTTATAGAGTAACAGTGAAGAAACTTTTATTTCTTTGAAAATTGAGTACCAAAGCGGGGATGAACATGTTAGCAGGCAGGCAGATTTAATCACTACAGCAGGCCCGGCCCCAGCTAGAAAAATGGTTCGCTACCAAACTGTCGTCCAGAGAAAATTACGTTCACAAAAAGTGACATGTTTTCACTTAATGCTTATAGTTGGATTGACGTACATGACAGTTTATCTCATTTTAATGATATATAACTCGTTCTATGGATCTCTACGGGCTGAACAAGTAAATCTAAAGATAGAACAAAATATTGTGAGGTGGTATCAACACAAACGCCTAGAAAATGAAAATCAATTGGGACATATGAAAAATCACAGCAAGGAAAATGCGACAGATGAAACGTATGAGAAATGGTCAGACATTAATCGTGGACATATGGCTAATCTTGGACTAGAGTTACAAAATCACATTCAATTGAACAATATGAACAATGACAGCCCAGGAGATGTGAGTGATGGTGTGCATATAGAAAGGTATCAGGAAGGGCGAGACGACAATCGTCACCAAAATATACGCTCAGGAATAGGATCGGGGGCAAATGTGTCAGTTGGGACGAGCACAGATCCCACCTGGAATACTAATACTGATACGGATATCTACCTGGCCTGGGATGTTGATACTGATGCGGACACCTACCTGAAGATGTACAGATCATACTGTGAGAATCACTTCACACCAGAGTCATATGAATCTCCTCTAGAGCTGTGTCCGTGTGTACCACACGACTTGGGTGAGCTTTAATAATAACAAAAAAAATGTACCCTCATTTTTATTAAAACATTAGGTACCACCTTTTAAACATGTTTAAGATAAAATGTGACATCGATCAGCAATTTTTGAAAACAGTTGACCTCCACTTTGTCAAATCTGAATAATTTTCACTCACTTGAAGTTGTGGATCGCGTCAGCGAGACACAACTTCAAGTGGGTGAAAATTCAGATTGAATAATTTGGCGGTTAAAGCTTTAATAACAACAACAAAATTAACACTTAGGCTAGGTTTGTATCTATAACTATTTCAAAGGATTTTCCACTGAAATTGCCACTGAAATTGTAAAAGCATTGAACCCTGACCCTGAGCCGAACCCTACTGATTTCTCTACATAACTGGGAGAGATGCTGAAAGCATTTAATCCTGACCCTAACCCTACTGACTTCTCTACATAACGGGGAGAGATGCTGAAAGCATTTAATCCTGACCCTAATCCTACTGATTTATCGACTTAACGGAGAAGGATGCTGAAAGCATTTAACCCTGACCCTGAGCCTAACCCTACTGATTTCTCTACATAACGGAGAGAGATGCTGAAAGCATTTAATCCTGACCCTAATCCTACTGATTTATCGACTTAACGGAGAAGGATGCTGAAAGCATTCAACCCTGACCCTGAGCCGAACCCTACTGATTTCTCTACATAACGGAGAGAGATGCTGAAAGCATTTAATCCTGACCCTAATCCTACTGATTTATCGACTTAACGGAGAAGGATGCTGAAAGCATTTAACCCTGACCCTGAGCCTAACCCTACTGATTTCTCTACATAACGGAGAGAGATGCTGAAGGCATTTAATCCTGACCCTAATCCTACTGATTTATCTACTTAACGGAGAAGGATGCTGAAGGCATTTAACCCTGACCCTGAGCCGAACCCTACTGAGTTATCTACTTAACAGAGATGCCGATTTAATGCTTTTCTACTTCTGCTTTAACCCTGCCGCTTACCATTTACCTCCAAAATTAATAAGATAATTCATAACCATTTTCAGCCTTTATACATTTTTCTCACACATGAAATATTAAATGACAAAAAAACTTTAAATTTGCAAGATTGACATATGTTTTGATTTAAATTTTAAAAAGTAATTTTTACCCACAGTAATTTATGGGTCGCAGTGGCAAGGCAAAAACTTAACGGGAACCTTAGTGCTTAACTCCTTAAGCCATCACGATGCATCAAAGCATCATTTTGAATGTCTGAAGAATGACCTAATTCCTCACACCTAGGGCTTTTAGACGGAAAATTGTAATGAAATTCTTTTACCCATTTAACCGCCAAATTATTCAATCTGAATTTTCACCCACTTGAAGTTGTGTCTCGCTGACGCGATCCACAACCTCAAGTGAGTGAAAATTATTCAGATTTGACAAAATGGAGGTCAACTGTTTTCAAATATTGCTGATTGATGTCACATTTTATCTTTGTCACCTGTTTAAAAGGTGGTACTTAATGTGCTAATAAAAATGAAAACCCGAATATATGCGGCACCGGCGGTTAAAGGGTTAATAGTAACTTGTTTAATAGTTGTTTCTCATTTGTCGCCCACTTTAAGTCATTCACTACAAGTCGAGAATTGCGACAGCAATTCGCGGCTTGTAGTTGATGGAGATGACATTGGTAAATTCAGGCTTGAAAGGGTTAATGGATTAATAAAAGCTGAAAAATATGGTAAAAAAACGATAGCTTGTATATGACGTTAGCAATATTTCTACAGAGGGCCGGTTAACACCTGATATGAGCACCACTACACTGGATGATGTCATCAGGCTGCATGGTGACGTCTTATCTGGAGGACATTGGAGCCCCCCTGACTGCCTACCTCGCCAGAAGATTGCCCTAATCATCCCATTTCGCGACAGAAATACACACCTGCCCACTTTTCTACGTCACATGGTTTCCATTTTCAAAAGGCAGAAGTTGGAATTTCGAATCATAGTAGTTGAACAGGTAAATAATATAGAATTAATACACATACATCGAAGTAAACTCAATATCGGGGCCTACATAATAGGAACACAGTTAAACTTATAGGCTGAATATTCTTGTCGTATTGTTGTTATTTAATAGTTATATAGGCTGAATATTCTTGTCGTATTGTTGTTATTTAATAGTTATAACAAATTAATTCACAAGAGAAAAACACGGCATTGCTAAAGCAAAAATATGTTTTCTTCACAGCGGTTGCCAGCGATTTTTAACAAAGCCTCGATGATGAACATAGGGTTTAAAGAGGCTGAGCAGCTTGGTGTAGACTGTGTCATATTCCATGACATAGACGCACTGACGGCAGATGACAGAAACATGTACACCTGCTTCAAGGAGGCGCCACGACACGTGGCCGCTTATGTGGAAAAACTCAATTACACGTAAGATGACCATTTCTCCCACTCGTGCTGTTGGCTTTCTCTTTTATCATGTGTCATTTTCGTCATTTGAAGCTGAAATTTGTGTAAAAGAAATTCTAATAGCCAATAAATGAAAGACAGAAACAAACAATTCACCAGCTCAAGGGTTTACTCTTAGGGCGGGGATCGACTTCAGTTGATCCCCGCGCTGTGAAGTCGATCCCCGCTATGTAAAAGTAAAAATACTTATAAATATATTCGTAATGGCTATATATAGACCATAGCGGGGATCGACTTCACGATCCCCGCTATGTAAAAGTAAAAATACTTATAAATATATTCGTAATGGCTATATATAGACCATTGCGGGGATCGACTTCACGATTCCCGCTATGTAAAAGTAAAAATACTTATAAATATATTCGTAATGGCTATATATAGACCATAGCGGGGATCGACTTCACGATTCCCGCTATGTAAAAGTAAAAATAATTATAAATGTATTTATAATGGCTATATCGTCGGGTGTATGCTATGAAGGGTTATAACAAAAATATAGGTTTGAGATATTGACTGTTAAACATAAAGTAGTATATCCTAAAATTGTCTCAATAAAAATGCACAAAGCTACCCCAAACTTCACATAATGGCAACAAGACATGTTTTATTGAAGATAATGATGTTTTAAGGTGTGAAAAGTAAATAGCTTAGCTCTGTATTACAATAGTATATGCTAACCTTTTATAGCATGATGTGATGACTGAAATGTAACATAAATGATAATGCGTATAAAAGGATATATTAAGTATAACCCTTTCTAGCATAATCTGTTGAACACAGGAATATGAGGTTATTGTCAATGTAGAAAGTGACATTATGCATTGTCGTTTTATACTACGAGATTGTAATAAAAGGAATTTGTAGTGGATGAAGATGACTTGAATCGGTTTAAAAAATAAAGAAAATTGCCATGTATTGGTAAACCAGTTTCATGAAAATTTTGGTTCTAAAACCTTTAGTTCTGGGAAAATTAGGTCTGTTTTCAGGGATGTAAAATGATGCTTTAATGCAGTGTTGGGGCTTAAAGGGTTAAAACCGAAATTAGACAAGCTTCACCTCAGTATCAGCTTCAGGATCTTCTCTATGATAATTGATCTTATCTACTTTTTTTCAATAAAATCCTGTTTTTAGATTGACATACGCGACGTTTTTTGGAGCAGCCACAGCATTCACCGTGGATCAATTAAGACAGGTGAATGGCTTCCCCAACACGTATTATGGATGGGGTGGAGAAGACGATGACATGTTTGGCAGGTGAGTTATCAAAGGAGAAATTACATAGTCTCCCCTGGAGCCGGAAGGGTCATTATCTGTTTATCAGCTTAACCCTTTCAGCGCGGGAATCTGACGTCTAAAGTCGATCCCCACTCTGTAATCTGACATCTAAAGTGGATTCCCACACTGTAATCTCACATCTAAAGTGGATCCCCACACTGTACTCTGACGTCTAAAGTGGATCCCCACACTGTAATCTGACGTCTAAAGTGGATCCCCACACTGTAATCTGACATCTAAAGTGGATTCCCACACTGTAATCTGACGTCTAAAGTGGATTCCCACACTGTAATCTGACGTCTAAAGTCGATCCCCACACTGTAATCTGACATCTAAAGTGGATCCCCACACTGTAATCTGACATCTAAAGTGGATCCCCACACTGTAATCTGACGTCTAAAGTCGATCCCCACACTGTAATCTGACATCTAAAGCGGATTCCCACACTGTAATCTGACGTCTAAAGTGGATCCCCACACTGTAATCTGACATCTAAAGTGGATTCCCACACTGTAATCTGACGTCTAAAGTGGATCCCCACACTGTAATCTGACATCTAAAGTGGATTCCCACACTGTAATCTGACATCTAAAGTGGATCCCCACACTGTAATCTGACGTCTAAAGTCGATCCCCACACTGTAATCTGACATCTAAAGTGGATCCCCACACTGTAATCTGACATCTAATGTGGATTCCCACACTGTAATAATAAAAAAAATGATAATGGCCGTAAACCCATAACATAGGTATTCGAATAAAACGGAAGGAGCGAACGATTTCAAATTGAAAAAATCCTTTTGGGGTCTCCATGATTTATACAAAAGTATTTTAGCATTGTAAGTGTTAGCCATTGTGCTGCTAGGGGGGGGGGGGGGGTGGGGGGGGGGGTTTAAACTGAATAAAATGTCATTGAAATTGAAAAAAATAGTTTCTGGGGGGAGATACTAAGATAAGCGAATCACTAACTTTTACATATGTCTATTTTTCATAAATAGAAACATTTTTCATCATTTGAAGCTGGATATTGTGTCAGCAATTCCCGCTTAATTTATTAATAAATTCACAATTCAGCAGGACATGAGCTAACAAATGTGTATGAAACAGTGGTAAAACTGCTCTGCCCGGTGATCGAGCAATAGACCCTGAAATCTTTATATCTGAGCACTACCAATTAACCCAAAGAGTGAGAGAATCGTGGTGGCCAATTAGTTTAATTATGCATTATGTGGTTGCAACTAGAATCGAGCATACTTTGACTACAATTTAGCTATACTTTTAAGAATGTTAGTGAAAGCTAGTCTCTTCGCTCCACAGCGTATAGTAGATGTATAGGCCCATGTCCACATTCGCTGGGTATAGGTTCCGGAGTGCCAGCAGTCACTGAACGTCGTTATTTTTTCAGCATTTTTAAAAAATCCCAGCGTACACTACGTCAATGGGTGCTCACGATTCGCGTGCGACAAATTACCAAACCGCGTTACTGCGTCAGACGAAACGTCGCGCTGCCAATCCACCATAACATATGGGAAGTTGGCTCACATCAGCAGCCAAAACAGCATTTACGGACTTCTAACCATCAAAGTCCTAAAATATATTTATATAAGCCAAGAAACCAAAGGGGTTTTTCAATTTGAAATCATCATAAATGTCTATAGACGTCAAATTCTAACCTCCAAGGTCGATGCCCGTCCTTTAGCGGCTTACAACCTCACCAGCACTCATTCTGTCAAGATGTGAATATATATGTGTATTTTCCAAGTAATTTATCAGAAAATATAGTGCTGTTATTATTCTGATAGATAATTATTAATAATAATCTATGTATGCTTCAGAATTCATGCAGCCGGTTATGGAATATCCAGGAGTCCTAAATCTGTTAACAAATACAGAAACATACCTCATGCTAAAGACCGCATGAATCCAGTCAATGACTTCAAGTACGGGAAAGTATTATTCCTTCCATTAATGTAGAATAACTGTTTGAAATCAATTGTTTGTATTGCCTGTTGAATGGCTCATTATCCATATTAGTTTTTTCTCATTCGAAGTTGTGGGTTGCGCTAGCGAAATACAACTTCAAGTTGGTGATAATTGAAAGTATTTAATTTAATACTTACAGTGCGGGGATCGACTTTAGTCGTCAGAATCTGACGTCTGTAGACGTCAGATTCTGACGACTAAAGTCGATCTCCGCACCGTAAGAGTAAAAATATTTCTAATGGCCGTAGACACATAACATAGGTATTCAAATGAATCGGAAAGAGCTAACTAAGACATTTATGATGATTTCAAATTGAAAAAAATATTTTAGTTGCGATGTTTTTTGCAAATTAATTCAGCTTTTTGAGGGCTAAGGATTAAAAGAGTTATACAGAGACAATGCATACGGAATGATAATTATATATATTATATCTGCATGGGGTTGTACTTCACAATTGAAGGGGTCAGAACAAAACCAAGGCTAAGTTCTTTTTCATTTTTTTTCAGCTATTTGAGTTTGGGGTAACATAGGATAAAAATGGTTGACTTAGCCTTGATTTCGTCCTGAACAAAATGGCTGCTGTGTCATCAAAATTGGTTAATTTCATGATCTGTTGTGGTAGACACATGGTACACTGTTTTGTTTGTCCTATGGTACCCCAAACTTAAATCGCTTAAAAATTGACTTAGCCTTGGTTTTGTTCTGACCCCTTCAATTATAATTTTAGGTCACAGTGTTTTATTTCAAACTTGTGAAATTTGAAATTATTTCGAGGGTTAAAAGAGCTATATATATTTATTTATTTTAAGGCACCGAGGGCTGAAATACAGACCAGCTGAGTACACACTGGACGGACTTAACAATCTGAAATACAGAATGGTCGAAAGAAAGCAACACGCTCTGTACACTCATTTAATGATCGACTTGGGATATCCCAAAATATTCGCCTGCTCTAATATGCCAGCGAATCCCTTTGACACACAGAAAGGCGAGATATTTAAGCAAACAGTGGAGGAATATATAAGATATATTGAGAAAGATAGAGCGTGGTTATGAGTGATTACACTGTGTAAACCCAGAAAGACTTAGATAGAATGCTGGTTTCATGTTGCGCCAGCGTCGCAGACGGTGCCCCAACAATAAACCAGCATTCTGTCAGTGTATTGTGTTTTCTGGGAATCGAGGAGTATATATTGACATACTGAGAAGGACAGAACCAGGGGCCCATCCCACTAACCATCTTAAAATTAAGATTATCTTTGCTTTCTTCTATTTGCATTAGAAAAGTTAAGATCATCTTAACTTTTCTAATGCAAATAAGAGAAAGTTAAGATGGTCTTAATTTTAAAATGGTTCGTGGGACTGGCCCCAGTTTAAAGTGGTACACTCGTGTTAAAATGAGGTTATTGAACGGTTTATACTTCATGGCATAACAAAGAGAGGTTCCAGAGGTTGTATGACAATATCAAGGAAAATAAGTATAGGAAGTTAAACAATAAAATTTATTTATGGAAAAAGTTGGAAAACGTTTTTAAAAATAAACAAATATTGTTGTGAAATGCTCTGTGAAAATGTGTACCAGTATTTTACCAGCAACTGTCTTCATTTATGCCAACATGTGGAATTATACAGAGTCAACTCAGATGAGTCGATGCGGAAGAACTGGCAGACAGACAGAGAAAACAGCACTCCGTCACCGAGACAGAGAGAAGTGATATTACTGATGTGAATTCTGGCATAGCAGGAGGTGGAATTCTTTGCAGAATGTTATTTATTGAATTCCATAGGCGACGGGGATTGTCCGAATTTTCTGAAATAACATCAGCTGAATATTTCGATTTAGCTTTTGTCATCATCCCATCACACAGGTGGCATTGATGTTTGTAACGAGAACGATCTAGATGTGTGCGAGATCTGCGCCTTGTTCGTTTGAGATTGTGGCGAAGGTTTTTAGCCTTCATTATTTCCGGAGTCATCCATGGAGTTGGTGGTTTTCTGGGCATGCTATAATTAACTTCACATAGATCATTGAAAAAAATATCTAATTTGTCAAATAATAATATGTATTTCCAACTGGGGAAGTCAGACAGTGATTATGACGCTTTTGAATCACACACGTGTTAACATACCAGTTGTTTTTGCTTGCTTGAATGTATGTTTTTGAAAAATATCGTGTTTTTAGACAAAGGTCTTTCAATGCCAATTATAAAACTTATTGTTAGTCAGGCAGAATGCTGATATAACCTGGAAATTTATACGGAAGTTTATATTTTGATCGATTTGTGTTCAGTAGAGGCTAGAGTCATCATTCCCACCTGAAGTACTGAATTTTACGCGATGGCAATTTTGTTATTTGCATATTTCCAAGATGGCCGCCAATCGTTAGGCACAAATCTATAAAATTACATGTATCTGGGCTGCTTGTTCAAATTTGATGATCTTGCAGTCGATTTCTATTAAACCAAATGACATAAGTAAACTCAATACGTTTTTAAATTATTTGGAAGTCAAGGTCAAAGGTCAAGGCCATTTTATGGGTCTGATAAGGTTAAAAAAGCATCAACTGTGGCGCTTGGACGATTTTCACCCCATCAAAACAACATTTATTTAACCCTTTCAGGTCTAACATGACGAGTACACTCGTCATGGATTAGTGCAACCCATGGATTAGCATGACGGGTATGCCGTCATACTTTTAAAGTCACACTTGCAAAGTAGCCTAATATGACCATATGATGTAAACATGTTCATAAACTAGATATAAAGACGAAATTCCCGTATTTCCGAAATTTCCAATTTATTATTTTGGACATGCATGTCCAAAATAATAAATTGGAAATTTCATCCTTATATCTCGCTTAACTGGTAAATGCGCGACACGAAATTTAAAAACTTAAAAAAAACACGCAATTCTAGTCTATTGACATGTTCACATCATATGGTTCTATTAAAAAGCGAAAATAAAAATACAGATTTTTTGACAATTTCAGCCTGTTTGTGTCGCGTTCATGCATTATTTGCATCGGATTTGCATAATAGTGTTGCATCTTTATTGAATGACGGCGAACCTGACCGAATACTTCGGTCGAGTGAGAACGGATCACTATTATATCCCAGATATGTAAGCACTACATTTTACCATGTTTTATGAATAAAATCCGAAGGTGACAGATCTGTTCACAAGGGGGAAGTGTTTGAGATGCCATCAGATTAGGAGGAAGCTGATATCCGTGTCATACTTTACAACAAGTGGGCCCAAGACAAAGGGTACACCACTGCCTGTGTACGCATCCCTGACAGAAAGGCAAAGGGTACACCACTGCCTGTGTACGCATCCC
>CAXHKU010000882.1:0-2500 GCA_964017125.1 Flabesymbios commensalis | reverse complement strand
AAGTTGTGTCTCGCTAACGCGACCCACAATTTCAAGTGGGTAAAATTTACTAACATAATCGTACGTCTGTACACGTCAGATTCTGACACGTAATGTGGATCCCCACTCTGTAAGAATCTAGATATTTGTCCGTAGATTCACAACATAGGTATTCAAAAGAATCGGAAAGCGAAAAGTAACACATTTATGATGATTTCACATTGAAAAAACCCTTTTGATCTCCATAGTTTATACGAAAGTATCCCAGCGCTTTAACCCTTTGGGCTCCGTTGTCATATTCACTCACCACATGACATATTTTCACAAATATTCATCCGATAAAAATGATATTATAGAAGCAATCAATTTTATATCTAGGGGTTGGTGAGAAAAAAAAACTTACACGTTATAAATAGCAAAACCGCTTTTTATCCTGATTATAGGTGGCGTATTTATGATGCAGACGGAGGCCCTGGTGTAGTGGTCAAAGCTGCCTGCTTGAAAAGTCGGAAATAGCGGGTTTGAACTCTGGCTCTGGCCTTCAAGTTTTAAAAAAACAAATGTTTCCTATCCGCTCACTGTTAAAGATTCAATATTGTGAGGAGCCTCCGTGACCGAGAAGAAGCGCGCTCGGCCTTAGACCACCAGGGCTCGAATTTCCAATCCTGTGTCTGGAGGGCAGTATCATCTCACCATCCTCAGAATGTTGTACTGGCCCAGTTTAGCCAATATGTACACAAAGGTGGACTAAAACCCCATTCATTTCATATAATTGTATTTTCAGTTATGCTGCAAATCTTTAATATAACTTGTGATTTTTCAAAGCTTTTCACTTAGCTTGATTTAGGCTTTTCAGGGCAATGCTCCTTTCTGTTGCATGCTGTATGGCATGGTACGAAAGCACTAGTCTACAGTCATTATCCAAGGGAGGCTGCAGCCTCCACGTGTCTTGCTTTAATCTTAAGCCGGATGGTCAGTGGCGTACCCTGGTTCCTCCGCTCAACAACGAAGCCAATGCAGCTCCCGCATCAGTAAATGTACCGATATAGCCATGTTAGGGGCTTAAGTCGTTTCTGGACGTCTAGGCCTGGGGGTTAACCCCTTAAACATGCCCAGAACCCCTTGTCAGGCGAGTGAGGGTGAATGAAATGACATGCCTTCCACACTCCAGAAATTCGAACCCTGGCTGTCTGAGGTCCAGCACGCTACCTCTCTGTCACGGAGGCTCTCCACAATACTGAATCTTTATGAGTGAGTGGGGAAGAAACATTTTTTTCTTTAAACCTAATTTCCAGAACAGGAGACGAACCCGCAGTCGCCACCGTATACCACAAGAACGGACCTTGTGTCCAGTTATGCAGACCACCTTGCTGTAGTGCACCATGAACATTGATTTGATGCTGAAAATGTGGAGATTTCCCTCTTTGGAATTGATTAGTGCATATAAAAAGACTAGTAGATTTTACATTTAAGCAAAAAGACATCTATTCAGAAGCATTCACTTCACAGTTTATTTTTAATTCTTACAAAGAAATGTCGCAAAACCAAGTTATTGCTATAAACTAATCATAATAATAACATAACATTAAACTAAACACTTTTATAATTAAACAACTCATTAAACGTGATCGAATATATGAATAGTAAAATAGTTCAGACAAATAAAATACAAATATTCTGAAAAGAATAATAGACATATTATATATATATATATATATATATCATATGGCATCCTGGCTATAATGCGAGATGTAATGCTCTGAGAGACGCAGTGTGCTGCAATACTATATATAAGGCAGTAACATACGCGATAAGCTGCAAGACCAGATGTAATGTGCTAAGAGACCCGATATGCTGCAATACAAAATGTAATGTGCTGCAATACGAGATGTAGTGTACTAGCATACACGATAGGCTGCAATACGAGATGTAGTGTACTAGCATACACGATATGCTGCAATACGAGATATAGTGTACTAGCATACACGATATGCTGCAATACGAGATGTAGTGTACTAGCATACACGATAGGCTGCAATACGAGATGTAGTGTACTAGCATACACGATATGCTGCAATACGAGATGTAGTGTACTAGCATACACGATATGCTGCAATACGAGATATAGTGAACTAGCATACACGATAGGCTGCAATACCAGATGTAAAGCACTAAGGGACCAGATGATCCACTGGATAAACTAACATAAAGCACTAGGAGAGGTGATATGCTGCAATACGAGAGGCAATATACTAACATACGCGATATGCTACGATACAAGATGTAATGTACTAAGAAACTCGATATACCACAATGAGAGGTTCCATAAGATGTAATGCGCCAAGGGAAGCGATATACTGCAATACGATTTCTGTCATGTTCCGCACACAGGAACCATCAGCAATAAATACTTGTTACTTGTTACTTGTTACTTGTTGATATGTTATGAGCTAAGAGACGCGATATACTGCAACACCAGATGTAGGCCTTATGTACATAAGATACGCGACATGCTACAACC
>CAXHKU010000881.1:0-96615 GCA_964017125.1 Flabesymbios commensalis | reverse complement strand
GACGCAATTGCATTGCAAATGCGTGCCAATTTGTAATAAAAATAAGTTATTTCAAAACTAAAAATACCTTGACTAGGTGAATTAAGTGATACGAATTATGAGGATATGAAAGGCCACAGTCGCCCGTAGTCTTCTGTTCAGTCGCAAAGAACATTACCCCTGAGTCACTGGTGTTGTTCTCTGCGCATCATCTGAAATACCTGACAACTCATAACATTTGCTACAAATTGGAACGCAAATGTATTGCAAGTGTAGGAAAGCATTGAGACGAGTTGAATTTTTTTTATCTCGTTATAACGTCATATAAGTCGTGAAATCGACTTACACTAATTCTTCATAACGACATATATAAGTCGTTAGTGAAGTCGTTAAATTGAATTGGCATATGTCGTTATAACGACTTAAATAATTTATCTATAATCGTTATAACGACCTATTATGTCGTTAAATCGACTCAGTATAAGTCGCTATAGCAACTTATAAGTCTTTAAATCGACTTAGCATAAATAGTTAAATCGACTTAGTAGGCTCTACAAGTCGTTAAACCGACTTAGTGTAAGTTATCATAACGACTTAGAAGTCGCGATAATCAACTTAGTAGATCGACTTGATAAGTCGTTAAACAGATTAAGTATAAGCTGTTATAACGACTGATAAGTCAGTTACACTTCGTTGTACTAGGTCAATTTAATAAATGATATGAATTATGAGAATGTCAAAGCCCACATTCACCCGATATCTGCTGCTTAGAGGTAAAGAACGTTCCCCTTTGTTCTCCAATGTGCTCTGTGTATCATCTAAAATATAATATTTTATTACAAATTGGAACGCAAATACATTGCAAATGCGTGCCAATTTGTAATAATTTATTACAAATTGGGACGCTGCTGCAGTGCAAGTGCGTTCCAATTTGTACTAATTTATTACAATTTAGGACGGAAATGCATTGCAAATGCTTTCCGATTTGTAATAATTTATTACAATTTGGGACGCAATTGCATTGCAAATACGTGCCAATTTGTAATAAAAAATAAATCTTTTCAAAACTAAAAAAAACGTTGACTACGTGAATTCAGTAATATAAATTATGAGAATGTCAATGGCCACAGTCACCTATAGTCAGACGCAAAGAACATTACTCCTGAGTAACTAGTCTTGTTATCTACATATCTTCTGAAATATCAGAAAATATATAACACTTTATAATCAATTGGAACACAAACGCATTGCAAGTGCGTATCAATATGTAATAAAAACATAAGTAGTTTTCATGGCAAATTAAGGTCACAGTCATCCGAAGTCTGCTGTTCAGAGACAAATAATGTTACCCCTCGGTCACTAGTGTTCTCGGCATATCATCCAAAAGATATGACAATCCACTATTTTTTTACAAATTGGGCCGAAAATGCATTGCAAATGAGTTCCAATTTGTAATAATTTATTACAAATTGGGACGGAATTGCATTGCAAATGCGTTCCAATTTGTAATAATTTATTACAAATTGGGACGGAAATGCATTGCAAATGCGTTCCAATTTGTAATAATTTATTACAATTTGGGACGCAATTGCATTGCAAATGCGTGCCAATTTGTAATAAAAAATAAATCTTTTCAAAATTAAAAAAACGTTGACTACGTGAATTCAGAATGTCAATGGCCACAGTCACCTATAGTCAGACGCAAAGAACATTACTCCTGAGTAACTAGTCTTGTTATCTGCATATCTTCTGAAATATCAGAAAATATATAACACTTTATAATCAATTGGAACACAAACGCATTGCAAGTGCGTATCAATATGTAATAAAAACATAAGTAGTTTTCATGGCAAATTAAGGTCACAGTCATCCGAAGTCTGCTGTTCAGAGACAAATAATGTTACCCCTCGGTCACTAGTGTTCTCGGCATATCATCCAAAAGATATGACAATCCACTATTTTTTTACAAATTGGGCCGAAAATGCATTGCAAATGAGTTCCAATTTGTAATAATTTATTACAAATTGGGACGGAATTGCATTGCAAATGCGTTCCAATTTGTAATAATTTATTACAAATTGGGACGGAAATGCATTGCAAATGCGTTCCAATTTGTAATAATTTATTACAATTTGGGACGCAATTGCATTGCAAATGCGTGCCAATTTGTAATAAAAAATAAATCTTTTCAAAATTAAAAAAACGTTGACTACGTGAATTCAGAATGTCAATGGCCACAGTCACCTATAGTCAGACGCAAAGAACATTACTCCTGAGTAACTAGTCTTGTTATCTGCATATCTTCTGAAATATCAGAAAATATATAACACTTTATAATCAATTGGAACACAAACGCATTGCAAGTGCGTATCAATATGTAATAAAAACATAAGTAGTTTTCATGGCAAATTAAGGTCACAGTCATCCGAAGTCTGCTGTTCAGAGACAAATAATGTTACCCCTCGGTCACTAGTGTTCTCGGCATATCATCCAAAAGATATGACAATCCACTATTTTTTTACAAATTGGGCCGAAAATGCATTGCAAATGAGTTCCAATTTGTAATAATTTATTACAAATTGGGACGGAATTGCATTGCAAATGCGTTCCAATTTGTAATAATTTATTACAAATTGGGACGGAAATGCATTGCAAATGCGTTCCAATTTGTAATAATTTATTACAATTTGGGACGCAATTGCATTGCAAATGCGTGCCAATTTGTAATAAAAAATAAATCTTTTCAAAATTAAAAAAACGTTGACTACGTGAATTCAGAATGTCAATGGCCACAGTCACCTATAGTCAGACGCAAAGAACATTACTCCTGAGTAACTAGTCTTGTTATCTGCATATCTTCTGAAATATCAGAAAATATATAACACTTTATAATCAATTGGAACACAAACGCATTGCAAGTGCGTATCAATATGTAATAAAAACATAAGTAGTTTTCATGGCAAATTAAGGTCACAGTCATCCGAAGTCTGCTGTTCAGAGACAAATAATGTTACCCCTCGGTCACTAGTGTCCTCGGCATATCATCCAAAAGATATGACAATCCACTATTTTTTTACAAATTGGGCCGAAAATGCATTGCAAATGAGTTCCAATTTGTAATAATTTATTACAATTTGGGACGCAATTGCATTGCAAATGCGTGCCAATTTGTAATAAAAAATAAGTTATTTCAAAACTAAAAATACCTTGACTAGGTGAATTAAGTGATACGAATTATGAGGATATGAAAGGCCACAGTCCCCCGTAGTCTTCTGTTCAGACGCAAAGAACATTACCCCTGAGTCACTGGTGTTGTTCTCTGCGCATATTCTGAAAAACCTGACAACTCATAACATTTGCTACAAATTGGAACGCAAATGTATTGCAAGTGTAGGAAAGCATTGAGACGAGTTGAATTTTTTTTATCTCGTTATAACGTCATATAAGTCGTGAAATCAACTTACACTAATTCTTCATAACGACATATATAAGTCGTTAGTGAAGTCGTTAAATTGAATTGGCATATGTCGTTATAACGACTTAAATAATTTATCTATAGTCGTTATAACGACCTATTATGTCGTTAAATCGACTCAGTATAAGTCGCTATAGCAACTTATAAGTCTTTAAATCGACTTAGCATAAATAGTTAAATCGACTTAGTAGGCTCTACAAGTCGTTAAACCGACTTAGTGTAAGTTATCATAACGACTTAGAAGTCGCGATAATCAACTTAGTAGATCGACTTGATAAGTCGTTAAACAGATTAAGTATAAGCTGTTATAACGACTGATAAGTCAGTTACACTTCGTTGTAAATGAAATGAATCGAGCTTTAGGCCACCTTTGTGCACATATAGGCTAAACTGGGCCAGGAGAACCTCCTGAGGATGGTGAGATGATTGAGATGACACTGTCCTCCAGACACAGGATTCGAAATTCGAGCCCTGGCGGTCTGAGGCCGAGCACGCTACCTCTCGGTCACGGAGGCTCCCCACAATACTAACTTTCACACGTGGATGGGGAAGAAACATTTTTGTTTCTTTCAAACCGCCGAGACAGGGAACCGAACCCCGAACTCTGGCGTGAAAGGCAGCGGTGCTAACCACTACCCTAGGGCCCCCGCCCTACACTTCGTTGTACTAGGTCAATTTAATGATATGAATTATGAGAATGTCAAAGCCCACATTCACCCGATATCTGCTGCTTAGAGGTAAAGAACGTTCCCTTTTGTTCTCCAATGTGCTCTGTGTATCATCTAAAATATAATATTTTATTACAAATTGGAACGCAAATACATTGCAAATGCGTGCCAATTTGTAATAATTTATTACAAATTGGGACGCTGCTGCAGTGCAAATGCGTTCCAATTTGTAATAATGTATTACAAATTGGGACGCAATGGTATTACATATGCGTTCCAATTTGTAATAATTTATTACAAATCGGAACGTTATTACAAATTGGGACGCAACAGTGGCTCCCCTACTATATGTTAATCACAATAACGTTAAATAATACCAAATCAGCCTGAAAGTTCATGTGTGATAGACTGCTTATATAGCCCTAACACCGAAGTATGCTGAGAGGTGGATAATCGCACTAAGATTTCAACACTGTTGAGTTTATAAATTACATTCTTTGGTGGAGAAGAATAACCTGAAAATATGGATTACTATTTTTTGGATGCGGCATTGGGCTGGCACACAGTGATGTATTTAATCGAGCCATTGCTATCTCCTAATAGCCTCATAGAAATCATAATCGGAAATGACCAGTAATTTTTTTAATAATGTATTTCGCAGCTCATTTAGGCCTACAGTCAGAAATCTTTAGCGTGACCAATTATGTCATAACCGAGGCCAGAGCGGGTTCGTCAACAGGGATCCGGACTATTGAGAAGCTAGGGTGGGAAAGCCAGATCCAATAGGTGAGATTTAGGGGACTGCTAGGAATAAGCTTAAGCCGACACACCCATTAAACAATGTTGCAACTTCTCAAGAGATTCCTTAGCGTTTGAAACTGATATAGATATGTAAATTTGTGTATCATCGGCATAAAGATGGAGGTTTATGTTAAAATTAGAGATAATAGCGCTCAGTGGGGTAGTGTATAAGGTAAAAAGCACTGGTCCCGGCACGGATTGGTTCCTATTTTTTCAAATAAGAAGAAAATTTGATACCTGGCCAGATATGCCATATCAATCTGAGGGTCTGTTACTGTAGCATGGTTAATGGTGTCGAAAGCGGCCGACAAGACAAGCAACGTCAGAGCTGAATCTTTGCTGTAAATTCACCCGTGTCCATACTAATAATGATATCGTTATGTACTTTCAGTATAGCCGATTCTGTAGAATAATGTTTCCACTAAGTTGATTGTAATGGATTAAAGAGATGGTTCTTTTTTATTTGAGCTTGCAGCCGATTGGCTACTATCTACTATAAACCCGGATACATATTACTGTATCATCGTATAATTCTTAAATTATGATTATTTGCAGGTATCGGATGTGGAATGTCATTCATGGTGTCTGTTGTCGTCATTCCGCAATATTTTGTTAAAAGACGAGCTCTGGCTATGGGGCTATCGTCGTGTGGGTCCGGGGTTGGAGCCATGGCATTTGCTCCACTGACTCGATGGCTTATAGACCAGTTTGGATGGAGGGGCACTCTGGCAATAGAAGGCGCCTTGGCCCTCAATATGGTTGCATGTAGCCTCGTTTTCAGGCCAATTGTTAGGCCCACAACTACAAATATGCCTGCTCCTGATCTTAAACCAATTCTAGTAACATTGGATGCAGCGAACGAGAATGTAGCTACCGATTTACAATTTGCAAAAGTACCCAATGATATGTCCATCCACACCGATGATGAATCTCGATATACACAGGTCGAACCTTGTGTTGAAATTCAAGAACATATAGAAGAAGAAACCCACCGTGATGTGGAGAGCAGAAGTAGATGTTGTCAAATCTGGGAAGCTTTAACTCCGTCTCTTAGCTTCAGTGTGTTCAAGGACCGGCGTTTTGCATTGTACTCTTCTGCAACACTGTGGCTGTGCGTTGGGTTTGGTGTGGTGTTTGCCTTTCTGCCTGACATGGCGATTGAGAGAGGTATCAGCTCAGGCAGAGCTGCTCTGCTAATAGCTGTCATAGGGCTCAGTAACATTGTGGGTCGTGTTCTGGCCGGTTGGCTTGTTGACCACACCCCACTGACCAGTCTGCATTTGACCACGGCGGGAGCTGTGGGGGGAACGTTGGCCATCACTATATTTCCTCTGTCTTCTCTTTATATATTCTTGGCCGTGAACTCTTGTTTTTTCGGCATCTGCTATAGTGAGTTTTATTTTTTATTATCAGATTTTTAGAGATAATTTTATTATCACAGAGAAATGAGCAATCACATGGCTATTCCGAAATCATTGTCGTCATTAGATAAGCTTTAATTGTATTTCCCTTAAAGCGCTGAAATATTTGTTGTATAAACCAAGGGAACAAAGTGGTTTTTTAATTAAAACCATCTCAGTTAGCTCTTTTAGCTTCATTTGAATAACTATGCTATACTATGGATCTACAGTATAAATGTGTAATTCTTTCAGTGCTGGGATCGACTTTAGACATCAGAATCTGACGTCCATAGACGTCAGATTCTGACGTCTAAAGTCTGTCCCCGCACTGAAAGGGTTAATAGAGTTACACTACGTTTTTGGTCAGGCATAACCATGTATGTTGCAGGTGCTTACGTGTGTCTGTCATCTCTAGTTGTGGTTGATTTATGTGGAGTTGACAACTTGGCCAGAAATTTTGGTTTTTGTGTGCTCTTTGCCGCGATGGGATATACTATAGGCTCACCAATTGCTGGTAAATATGGTGCCTTGTAATATAGGCCCCTCCAATACAGTATTTACTACAACAAATATTTAAAAATATCACACATACCTTTTATAATTGTATAATATGGATTTGACTGATACACTTTTTTCAACATATTGCATAACAATTGTTATTATTATTTATTTTAACATTATAAACTGTTATATGTTTAGTTTTAGAAAATACATCCCAATTTTAATTTTTTTAAAGTAATATTATCAATCGCATATACATAAGAAATATATGCCTATATTTATTTCATTGATTGTTGTAATTAATTGTACATGTTCAGCTTCTGACATCTTTGTCTAATGAAGTTTGACAAATTATGAATAGGTGACGTAGTTTGAGACGGCTTCAACTCTTTTTAATCGCCAAAAAAATAAATTTGAAATTTTCACCCACTTGAAGTTGTGTCTTGCTGACGCGATCCATAGCTTCATGTGAGTGAAAATTATTCACATTTGACAAAATGAAGGTCTACGATTTTGAAATTTTGTTGATTGATGTCACGTTTTATCCCCAGCATGTTTAAAAGCTGGTATTGTAATGTGTTGAAAAAATGTAAAAACGAATATATTCAGGACAGGCGGTTAAAGCTAGTTTAAACGTTTAGCTATGAGTTCAGCTGGTACATGAATGGACTGCTCAATATGAACTTAACTTTTAGGATAATCCCAGAGCACAGCCCTTGAGAATTTAAAATATTGTTTTGTTGTAGGTGCTTTGTTTGACGCCACTTCGTCTTTCACGTTGTCGTTTTTGGCGTCTGGAGCGTGCATGGCAGTGGGATCTCTCATGATTATGTCTACTAATTTCCTACCAGAACCCAAAGGCAATAACTCCAAACACGTTATGCCGAATCACATTTAAACAAATGGACCTGGTGGTACAGTGACGTAGCAAACACGAGGTCATCCAATGTTGAGGTAATGATGGGCCGACGTCGTGTTTGTACGTCAATGGTGCTTACATGTACTACTGTATCATTTATGAGGCTATAGTTTATGTCGAAACGCAGCACACTTCCAGAGTAAACATGGTAAATCTGCAGGATATATTGGTACTAATGTAGCAATGCAAGAAAGCTATTAAAAATACGTCACATGATAGCTTGACAGTCTGGATTGGCTGTTCATATCCTGATAGTAACACCCTGTCGAGGTTGCTGCTCTACATGATTGTACCGCTGCTGTATCTCAGCATCTTCCCTCGACAAGACTTGACCGAATACTGCTGAGGAGAGTCTAGTCAAGCTAGCAAAATCGTTGGAAACATAATGCAGAATCAACTGAAGTACATGCACATTGCCCTTTCCAATACTCTCGTGTATCTATTGCAAATAATATTTATAAATAGTTGATCACTCCACACGTGTATGAACATTCTTTTTTGGGGGGTTCGGGGGGTTGGGGAACTACCTTCAACAGCTGTTCAATATTGAGCAGAGCCTCAACAACAATGGAATCTTGTTCTACATCTGATACTGTATGGACATGCTATTTAGTATATACAGTCTAAATGCTAAGCTATCACTTTTATTGACAAATAAAACTCCCTGATAAACCGGTGAGTAGATATCACGACTACATGTATGATCCAAACATGAGAGATTGACCATTGAATTAGATATTGTGCAATTACGTATTGGGCCATAACTAAAGCTAAAGTCACAATTTTGGTGTTGATTCACATGGTTTTAGATATGATGAATCAAATGGTGCCCACGACAAATGTTTATGTCTTGTAGGTTTTTTGAAATAAAAGTTAAAATATATTTTTCATGCGTTTTCGATAATTTTTTAGTCGTGAATACAAAAAACTAAGTTGTCAGGCGAACTTCTAAGATCTCTTCCAACGAGCCCCAACACCTTTATCAATCCCTACTGCAGTCCCGCTTGCTAAAATCCCTCCCGCCTAGTATGTCTCTACTTTATTTGCCCCTTCGTAAATGTCATAACTGAAATCCAGTTTCAACTCCGACGTTGTTGTGATACCTGACTGAATATAACGCGGAACAGAATTTTCCTTATCGAAGAGACACGTACATCACACTCACTTAGAGTTGTTAAAATCTCTGTAACAGCTTGTTCATAATTTTTCATCCTGGCTGGTTGTGTGTTTTTGAT
Source organism: Flabesymbios commensalis (assembly GCA_964017125.1). Taxonomy (NCBI): domain Eukaryota; kingdom Metazoa; phylum Annelida; class Polychaeta; order Terebellida; family Flabelligeridae; genus Flabesymbios; species Flabesymbios commensalis. Next base: position 87,637 of record CAXHKU010000881.1, on the reverse strand, counting down.
ACCTCACTTTAGTTTTCAGTTTTCTTTTCACTGCAAACTTTAACCTTCACACGTTGTTTGGATTTTTTCTTTTGCAAAAAGTAGTTTTTATTCTGTAGTAAACGTAGCCTTCTTTTAGCTTTGATCAATTATTCATAGCCACTTCAATCCACATATCAATGGGCATAGCTGAATAAGGAAACCCTGACATGGATTGTACGAAGTCTGATACAAAAAAAGACGCCTCTGTTTTTTTCAGAGGGTTTCTTAGAGTAGCCAGGGCTGCTTTTGCTTTAGCTGATAACGGATTAGCTTCACGCAGTTATTTGGGTCTTAAATGCATAAGGGCCTCCCTCCAAAGCGGGATTGACCTTACAGATCTTATGTAGCGTTTCCCTTTAGTACTTTTTCTGCGGAACTACCTGCTAGGACTTCAGCTGAAACCAGAATATACTCTATACCTGATTCCTGGAACCGTTTGTAAACTGCTTGGGCGTAGGAAATTTGCTGGTGGAATGAGAGGGACATGGCGCAATGGTTAGAGCGTGGCGCTTTGCCAATGTCGCTGCCTGCCGTGCGGTTTTGAATCCCGCTTGGTGCAGAATTTTCAGAGCAATATTATGTTTCTCCCTTCTCAATCTTGGGACATTGTTAAGATGTTGTGTCCTTGGGCAAGGCACTTCACCCTCAAATGCTTCACTTGACAAAGGTGAAAATGAGTACCTGGTAGGACAGAGATAGCAATGTGTACGATACGTTCAATGCGTCGAAACGGCTGCAGGACTGTATGCTCTCCGTGGAGTTGACATGGCACACGGATGAACAGGTCCAGTGACCAGGGGGTAAGATGTAAGTCGGATGATAGGTCTTCCGACTTGATATCAGACAATAAACCTGCACCTTCACCTTTACCTTTAATGTCCTGATTACGGGAATATTGTCTTTGACGAGCTCAGGGTTTTTCAATTTTAAAGTCATGATATATTTGCATGAAGATGAATCAACTACTAAGACAAAAAAAGGAATGTTTCTCTCTTTCATGGCATTGCCAAGTTTTGTCATCCCAGCATTACAAACCGATTTTGATGGGGGTTCAGCGTATGAGGCTTGGTAGTATGGCTCACTCTTTCTGAGGGCCTCACTTAGACAAGATTGCAATATACTGTAAGCAGGAATACTGCTATACTTTGTGAGGGATTCACATTCATCATTCAGTTTTTTGTGATTTATTTGTTTTTTATCTCTTAGGCCTATTCAGCTTATCCATCAATATACACTGTATTGCAAATGTCTTAGCTGACACTTTTCCTAGTCTTGCTGATCACAAGTAGGTTAGTTCATGCACTCTGATGTATAGCATTCTGTAAAATTCAATAGCCTTGACCTCCATTGTTGTCACCGAGCTAGCTAATATTTATTTCACGCAAAGTCTACCCGAAATTACTTTTTTTTTTAAATACTTCACCCCCTACTCCTCTAGAGATTGAATGTGCTAATAATGATTCATTTCATATACAATTATCCTCAAACATTCATACCAAAGGCTGATATTCCTACCCTATCAATTCATCATACTAAAACGTTACTTAAATCTATCATATGGCGACCATATTAGATTTTGATATAACGAGAAATGTCAGAATGTAAAATTGCATTGAATAAATCAATTCCTTTTTCCAGAACACTCTTAAATGAATATTATATTAAAAACTGTGATAAGCCACAGATTTTTTTGATCTCATCACACAATTTTCACAGGTATATAGGGCTCATTTTGTTATTTTAAGTCCTGAAGATGATAAAGCAACCAAAAACGTAGTCCTGAACTATGTGGTCACGGAACTTCGGGATATGTCCTAACTATACATTAGAAAAGATTACAAGGTATGTTTCATCATTACAGATCAGTGAAACAAAATAAGCCGAAAAAGCCTTATTTTAAGAGACACTTGAATGCGTGGTACCACAATTAGATAACCTGCGAGAAGTCATTCGAGAAATATAATAATCAAGATTACCCGGTACTTTTCAACAAAGCATTTGGTGAAATACAGCAGGCTAGGTTTAAATGCTCTAATATAAACTCCAAGACAACTTGAATGTCTTTTCAACAAATCATTTGGTGAAATGTTTCGGGCTAGATATCTGTAGTAACATTATTGCCATCAAAGTTTGACGGAAATTACCGAAGAAAATTGTACTGTGTATGGCTGATATTGTAAGGTGTCCCAATATCCATTCTAAGAAATCCAGTTTTTTCCAGTCTGCGCTGGATACTGTACGGAAGAATGTGTCTAAGCTATATACATCCACGCTGGGTCACCATGACAGGTCGCCAATCCAGTAAAATAACTGTCAATTCTGTTAGCTTGTACGTGCTTTTCCAAGGACATGTGAATTGTTTTTCTCTCTTCACAGTAAACACTTCCATTCTTGAGCAGGAATCCACAACAGACGTGACTGGAGCAGACTATGGTTGCGGTAAAATACTGGCCAACCCTGAATCAAATAGTGAAACCTTAACTGGGTTATGGTTGAGTTGGAGCATAAGCAGAGTAGATAGTTCTACCACATAATTATATAGAGCTAGCCAAGATGTTTATATTCTATATAGGTACCTCCAAAATTACCCTCTCTCAGTATTGCAAAATGTTCATTAGCAAATCAAGGAAATGTATGAAACATATCTGCAAATTCTCTATTGAAGTTGTTCGTTTCCTATGCTATCGCGCTTATGTCTCATTATACAGACTAAAACGTGTTATAACGAATAATTGTTTGAATATGAGGCTTTTTCTCGTATTGGCGACGTTCAAAACCGCGTGAAAAATGTGTTTTATTGTTGATTTCAAAGTATCTACTATACATAAACATTTCTTATGATCATAATTGGGTTCCTGATATCTAAAAGATAGGTATGGACACCATACTCGTGACTCAGGCTGTTCCAGAACTAGTACTGTCTATTATGATTCAATTTTATGAATGTTTAATTGGTGAAATACATACTCCTTATAAACACTGGAGTACCAGGGATTAGCTGATTTTTCATGTGAATTTGATAATTACGGCAAACTCAATGACTTAAGTAGATTATTACACTTGAATCGCATACACCATACGCTGACTTGTGTGTATTTATTCTTTTGTAAACCATGGGGAAAAAGTGTCATTCTTGCATACTTCATGTCTTACATAGCGGACTAAATTTAATGTGGGATTAGATTTGCTGAATTTGGCGCGGCAAAGTTTACCAGATCGATATCCAATTGTCGTCTACCATTCTTTCGCACTGTCAGGGCAAAGACGCATTTCATTAACATGGCCTTTAATTCAGTCACGCCAGAGGAAGAACAAATAACGTCATTTCCGCCATTTCTGTCGTTGACGGCAACGTGGCAGCGTCTGAGCATGCAACTGAACCATCTTGGTTGTTAACACGTGAAGCGCTGAAATATTTTTATTTAAAACATGGAAATCAAATGTTTTTTTCAAATTAAAATTATGATAATTGTCTTAGTTAGCTCTTTCCGCCTCATTTTAATACCGGTGTTATCGGTATAGGTAAATAATTTTACTCTTTCAGCGCGGATATCGACTTTAGACGTCAGAGTCTGACGTCTCCAGACGTCAGATTCTGACGTCTAAAGTCGATCCCCGCGCTGAATGGGTTAAGACATTACATGTAATGTGTGAAAACATGATGAGTTCAGCTAGCCTGAAAAACGCAAAACTTTGATCCTACGTTGCTTTAAGGTTCGACTCCGGGCTTCGGCACAAGATTAGAGTTGTTTAAGTTGTATAGCTCGGGTTCGGTGTGGTGTTAATTAAGTGATGTACTCGACTGCCATGCCAAAGATGCCTAATACGATCTCACTATTGCGTAATGCACAAATTAGTAACCGGGAAAAGCCGTACTATTATCAGATTTATTTGCTCATTTTTAGTAGACCGTGATTTACTCACGGGACACCAAAATATTATCTAGCTCTTCTATTTTTTTTATTCTTTGTTTATTGGACTCTCTATAGGTACAATTACATGTCCATAAAATCTGCATGAATAAAATATATATATGGAGGCAAGTGGCGACAGGTGACCAGCACCAATTTCCCTTAAGATAATAGAAAACAAGCTGTTATAAAAAATAAGCAAATCCAATAATTATTGTGTCTAAAAGGTTAATATAATTTAGGTGCTATTAAATGTTTAAAATTGAACAACACTATCACAGAAAGAGATCTTTCATTCTATTACGGCAAGGAATCCTTCAAGAACACCTAATTATTACCATTAAACAATTGCTGTAAATGAAAACAAAATTAATGCTAATAAGGTTTTTAAAAGCATGCCGCAGTCACCAGATCTATGTGATGTATTGTCAATAATGTGCGTGCAAATTTCTATAATAATTTGAATTTTAACATTTACCATGTAAACATTTATAAACAAAACAAGATTTGAAATTTCATTTTTGAAACGTAACGGTAACAAGTTGAGTTTAATGACCTATCCTGGTACCCTGCAAACACAAAACATTTTTATAACATTTGTACAATATTGGCCCAGCGTTGAAGAATCTGGGCCGATGCTGAACAAATGTTATACAAATGTTTTGTATTCGCTGGGTAACCACGTGCGGCCATGAAACTTGTATACAGAACGTGTCATGTCTCGTTGTACACCTTCAAGCTGTATCAACTCATTGGAATATTGAGGATACCAAGCAGGAGCGCTATATTCAACAATGCTGCTTGTTAATGATTTGTACAGGTTAAATACGACAATTTTAGGAGTCTGATAATCGCACTACTCTTATTTATGTGTGCTTCCTAACTTCAATCAGATGAGACATTACATCCAAATCTTTCAATGGTTCACTTTCTAAACCATTACCGTTTAACCCCTTCAGTCTTAAAGATGTTCCCGTCTGTATCTGATTACTCCGTTTTTTTCTGTTTTTGACATAAAATTAATAATATTTTATAGTCAATTATTTAATTCCATTGCCCCTTCAAGCGTTTTTTTCATGCAATCTCTACCCATTTCATAATAATTTTAATGCTGTTTTTATGGAGATATATCACTTTCTATATATCCCACTGAAACTTCCAATTATATCTACATTAGATACAGAATATGTGTTATTATTAAAATATGTCTTTTTGTACGTTGCGGACCTCTCACGAAACGTCCCTTTACATGTTAAGGGCCGTTTGATGATGGCCATACACATGAATGTCTGATTCCGACGGCCCTGTTTAGCCTATATAAAATGCGCATTATTTATTGATTCATTCATTCCTCTGTGTTTTTTTTAATTTTATTTCTATTTTGCATAATTTTACATGAAGTGTGAATCCTTTTACTCATTCAAGACGGCACTCTCAGTACACACATGTTTCTGTGGACGGGTCATTTTTTCAAATGTATTTTTTATGACGTCACATAGCACGAGTTATCTGTGGCTCCGTCGTGTACCGTCGCAGTAGCTTGCCCGAAATATCTCGGGCTCCGTCTGGAATGAGCTAAAATCACACCTGATTACTTCCGTTTTTGCAGAAATAGCTTTTAATGGAGATATTTAATTTCCTTACCCCTCAGTCGTATTTTCTCATGCAATCTAATTACTACCCCTTTTGTTTTACAAGTAAAATTATCTCTAATCATGACAATCACCTTGTTCCTTCAGCCGTTTATGTCGCATTCGCACGGTTTGTTTTTTATTTTCCCGTTTTTTTTGTGTATGTAATATGTTTAATTAATTCTGTTTTTGGCGCTTCTTAACATAACATTTATTGACAAATTTAAATTACTTTCCCCTTCAACCGTATATTTTGTCATGAAATGTCATCATTTTCATAATAAGTGCATATTCTATATTATTTTTCACATGATAAATGTTTATCGTATCCCATTAACCCTTTCACTGCGGATGTCGCACTAATGCGACATTGTGCTACACTGCGGATGTCGCATTACTGCGACATTACATAACTAGTAAAGTGATTCACTTGGTTGTGGTTGTGACGGCTCCCAGTCACCCCTGTCTGCACGCAAGCCTGAAAGGGGGGGGACGTGAATGTCTTCAAGCCCTCCATACTCGATAATGACGTCATAATATAAAATAATAACTATGGTTGGGAATCCCTAGTTTTGACAGATCTGCTAATAAAAGGGTCAATTTCAAATAATTACGCAATATGACGTCATATTTTGAAATAATTTCGCAGCGAAACAGTTAAAAGGAATTCAAAAAATTACAAGCGGTTTGCTGTGTGTTTATTTTAAGAAAACTTTTCTTCTAATTCATGAGCTGAATAAATTATTATTACCTTTCCCCTTCAGCCTTTTTTCTATTTTGATCAGTTCCTCTAGCTGGTATTTTTATTCCCATTTTACATAATTTTACATAAAATATGAGTCTTTTAAGCTGTATCTGATTATTCCGGTTTTTGCTTTTTGACATGAAAATATGTTTTGTTGTCAATTGTTTAATTCCCGTGCTCCTTCAATCGTTTTTTTTTTTCTCATGCAATCTATACCCATCTCATAATAGTTTAAATGCTGTTTTTTATCGAGATTATATCTCTTTGAATTAAGTCCAGTAATAAGGCCTACATAGGTTTTGATGCACGTTTTTAAAGTAAAATGTTATTTTAAATTACTGATTAAACCTATCATAGAATATTGCGAGAAGTGCAGGGTAGTTCTAAATGGCAGAGGAATGGATCTAGAGCTCCGAGGGTTTTAACTGACTTAAAACACATCCGACCATAATGAGGATCCCTCATAATCAACAGCTCGGTCACACCTGAGTGATTATAGCCCCATAGGCCAACCATTATAATTGATATGTATTTGGTCAACAATAATTCTCCATTCCCGGCTTAGAATGTAGTGGTTGGACAAAGCAAATAATGTAGTGGTGTGTTTTAACAGTACAGAATCTGCAGTCTCCAAAAACAAAATGGCGGCCCAAAATTAGTGGGAATGTCACAACTTTCCACCACGGCATCGCTTACAATGAAAAAATAACATCATTTCGTTGTCTAAAATAACATTTTTGTGGTCTGGGAATTTAGTTACGATGTTTCCGAAGATCATATAGCTACCATTATTAAACAGTGACACTTAAATTCATAAACCATATTTGTAACACGTGAAATAGTCTCGCCAAAGTTTTGATCGAAACTCTCTTAAGGTAGATTTCGGCAAATAGTCCATAGTTATCATTTTGATTGGAGAAATAAGGGAGAGATTAAATTTGGGGAATTGCATCTTGAGCCCCTCCTGAGCAACATATTAGAAGTCCCCAGAATTTTACCTTGTGCATTTGCCGCTGGAGGGCAACATCCAAAATGGCCACTACTGCAAGGCAATGTGCCATAACTTTGCTTCCATAAAACGTAGAAATGTGTTTTTTGGTGTCTACATATAGGTTTTTCATACCCCAGAACCAATTCTGAGCCGTGATAACATCTATTATCAACATTATACAAAGTTATGAAAAAAACAAATGTTGCGCCAGGAAAACGACACATCATTGTAGTCCAATGTAATAATTTATTTAATCAAGCTATTTTTTCACATTCAGAAGCCGAGGAAACCAAGGTACATGTAATAGGCATGGTTTAGAAATGTTTAGACTATTGACACAAATATTTCATGATTGTTGATCACTGCCGGCATTAGATAACCTGTCGTCGTCACCGGAAACTGTTCTAAATGGGAACTCGATGAAAAGAAAGTTATATAAGACCCCCTATCTCATACTCCATTGTATTAGCTAACTCGGTGACATCGATGGAGGTCAAGGCCATTGAGTTTCACAGACTACTAGGATTGAGCAAAACATAAAGTTTATTCATCAAGGTGGTCTCTATAAGTATGACAATGATGACAATGATCACATACATGTACATGTTCCGTTCTGTTAGTATAATCCGCTCTTCAAAGAACTTAAAGAAAAGTTAGTTAAAAGCGTCAACCCTATTGAGATAAGTAGTCGTTTAAATGAAACAATTTGGTAACTAGGTATATTGTGCTGGTCAAAACGTGCACATCACATACAAATATGTTTCTCAATCGGATTAACACAGTTTTCAGACATACTTGAACGAATAAAGTCCCAACCATCGGAGATGCACACAAAACCGTTATGTACACATATATCTACTCCTGTAATTAAAAAAGAGATATATGATATTACCTGTAATATAATAGATACAACACTGCAGCATCATTATTCCATTTATATGTATGTACGAACATACAGTTTTAAGTTGGATATCAGAAGGAACAGATATTTCAAAATGTCAGAAAAATGTAAAGACTGTCTCTAGAAGTTGAATATTGAAACTCATATAAAACAATGGTGTTATTGTCATAAAAGCACAACATTACATTGGCGACCAAGATGGCAATTCAACTTCCAAACTACCCTAATTTTGTAATCACGGATGATTCATCTGTAGCATTTAAATGGGAAGATTGGTTGGATGGTTTCGAAGCCATAATCACTGCCATGAAAATCACAGAATCATCCGAAAAAGAAGCAATGTTAATTCACTAAGCTGGTGGTGAGTGTATTATTGAAAAAGTTAGAGAAACCTAAAGAAGGCAATAAATATGTCAAGGCAAAAATTGCATCAACTTCTTATTTCTCGCCTAAAATGAACAGAGTGTATTTGATGAACTGTGTCCAGCAGTTCAAACAGAAAGCAGGTGAGACAATGGACTCTTTTGATATGTGCATTAAAGAGAAAGTTACGCTAATTGAGGCCTAAAAAACGAAATAAAGAAGAGCTTATTGAACTAATAACTCTATCTCAATTAGTAAATAACTGTACAAATGCTGGTTTAAGAAAGAAAGCTTTAAAAGATGGGCTGTCATAAAATGACTTTCTAAAACAGGGAAGAGCTGTAGAAAGAGCTGACAAGCAAGCAAAAGAAATAGAAAATTCAAATGCTGAAGTCTGTGAAGAACAAGAAACATCTGTTAATTATGTTTCGAGAAATAGAAGACGTTATTCAAGTAAACCAGAAAGACAAGGGAGAAGTAGTGTAGAAAAAAGCAGTGTTACAAATGCGGAGGACATTTTCCGCATGAGAATAAGTGTCCAGCATCGAAGGCAAGGTGTCATTTTTGCCAAAAAAATGGACATTATGCAGATATGTGTATCAAAAAGCGAAAAGATGTACAATCCGTGGTTGTGGATCCGCAAATATCTGATGATGAATATTGTGTTCTACCGGGCATAACCATAGCATCTGTACAGAGCCATGAGTATAAATATGCTTCACTTGAGGCCAATGGTAAACAATTTAGTTGTATAATCGACACAGGTGCTGAGGTTGATGTGATGCAATTGTCCACTTTTAAATCATTTAATAAAAGAAATTATATCCATACGGCACACGATAAGTAAAAAAAATCCCTGTGATTGGCAAAGTCAACTTGAATGTTATTTCATTACTGACTAATAAAAGCAGTGATGTTAATTTTTATGTCCTTGATGGTGAATCGAAAAATCTGCTTAGCGTCAATACATCAGTAGATCTCGGACTGGTAAAATTCACAGATTCATGTGCTATTAACACCTGTGAGACTGATTTTGATCAATTAGTAACTGAATTCAGTGATAGATTTACAGGCATTGGGAAAATGAAAGATACAGAAATTAAGCTACACATAGATGAATCAGTAAGACCTATTAAGCAAAAGCAAAGAAGAATTCCTTTCTATATAGAAGAAGAAGTCGAAAAAGAACTAGAACGCTTAGAAGAATTAGACATTATAGAAAAAGCAGCAGGTCCTACACCTTGGGTGAGTCCTATTGTTCCAGTAAGCAAGAAACAAGGTGTGAGAATATGCATAGACAGTCGAGCAATAAATACAGCCATTCAGCGTGAAAAATACCCAATACCGACAATTGATGACCTCATGGCAGAAATGAATGGTGCTACCACATTTTCAAACATTGATTTAAATAAAGGCTCCCATCAGTTAGAGCTTCATAAAGACTCGCGTTTTAAAACAACATTCTCCACCCACAAAGGATTGTATAGATATAAGAGACTGAGTTTTGGTATAAATAGTGCTGCAGAAACATTTCAAAAAAAAAATATCTGAAGTCGTGCAAAATATTCCAGGCGTCAAACATATTTCTGATGACATAATTGTCTTCATTGATAAAAAAATCACATGCCAGTGTGGTTAGACAAGTCCTCGAAAGGCTGAGAGAACACAATATAACAGCCAATAAACCTAAATGTGTTTTTAATGTACACTTGATTGAATTTTATGGTCATGAATTTTCTAATAAAGGTGTCACAGTCACTAACAGTAAAATATCTGCCATTTTGAATGCTGGTCCCCCAGAAACAGTGTCTGAATTGAGAAGTCTACTCGGAATGGCTCAGTATGTTTGTAGATTCATTCCGAATTACAGTGATATTGTGGCTCCCCTACAGAAATTAACTCATAAAGCACAGAAATGGCAATGGACAAGTGAGCAAGAAAATGCTTTTAAAATTCTAAAAGATAGATTGTTGGAAGCACACACACTTAGTTACTATGCTATGAAGTTACAGACAGAGTTAATTATGGATGCAAGTCCTGTAGGTCTGGAAGCGATTTTAACTCAAGCAACAAACGAAGGTGAAATTCGTGTTGTGGCATATGCGAGCAGACGCTCAACTGGTGCTGAAAGTCGTTACAGTCAGACAGAGAGAGAAGCTTTGGCTGTTGTTTGGGCTAGTGAACATTTTCATTTATACTTATTTGGTACAGAGTATAAGGTAATCACTGATAACATGCCACTGCTAGGCATAATGAATAACCCAATATCAAAACCGACACGGCAGATTATTTATCACGGCATCCTCACATCTCTGCAAAAGAAAATCACAAATCATGGATTGATATACAAATAGAATATGCATATATATATGTCATAAGGTTTATGAAGCAGAAGATTTTTCCTGTGAAATGATTCGAGATTCTACATCGTCAGATAGTCTGATGCGAGAAATTATTGATGTCATAATCACACAAAGATGGAACAAAAGAAGTGAAGGAATAAAGCCATATCAAATGCTGAAAACTGAACTTTCTATTGTTAATGGTCTTGTTATGAGAGGAGACCAAATAATAGTTCTGAATAAATATCAACAAAGAGCCATGGATATTGCTCACAGTAGCCATCAAGGCATGACAAAGACAAAAAACTTGATGAGACAAACATTATGGTTCCCTGGAATGCCAAGCAGCCACTCATGGATCTTTAAATAAAGAGCCTTTGAAAATGTCAAAACTTCCAGAAGGTCCGTGGAAAGAAATATCTCTAGATTTTTGTGGTCTTTTTCCATCAGGAGAATACCTGGTAATAACAGATGATCATGGCAGATTTCCGGAAATAGAAATTCTTTGATCAACATCAGCACAGACTGTTATTCCGCGTGTAGATGCAATATTTTCTCGACATGGAATTCCTGATGTAGTGATGACAGATAATGGGCCTCCGTTCAATAGTAAATTATTCACACGCTGGTCGAAAACTGTGGGTTTTCACCACCGTAAAATCACACCATTATGGCCAAGAGCCAATGGTGAAGGTGAACGTTTTATGAGAACAATTTAAAAAGCAATGCGTACAGCTATGATTTCCACTGGTAGCTGGAAACAACAACTCTATAAATTTCTAAGACATTACCGGGCGACACCACACAGCACAACTGGATTTTCGCCTGCTGATCTTCTCTACAAACGTAAAATAAAAACTGAGTTACCCATCACACCTTCGATGTCTAATAAAAAGACATTTGGACAATCGTTTTATGATGCTGAAGAAATTCTACGTCAAAATGATGAGCGTATGTAAAGTTATATAAAACTGCTTCCTGATTTACGTAATAATGCAGAAAGTCGTGATTTGCAAGAAGGAGATAGAGTGTTAATTAAGCAGGATAGAAGTAATAAATTATCTACCCCATTCCAGCCTTCACTATATGAGGTGATAAATTGCAAGGGGTCAATGATAACAGTGAAAAGGGGTGATCATGAAGTGACTAGAAACAGTTCTTTCTTTAAGAAAATCACACCTACTTGTGGTTCAATGCCAGGTGAAGCTGATCTAGTGCTTGATGAATCTGGTACTCCAGTTTGAGCCTCAGTGAGTGGTACGCCTAATTCTTCCACTCGTGATCAAACTCATAATATGATAATGATAGTGATACTCCTGACAGTATGTCTTCAATACCACAAACCCCTGAACTTGAATCGAGCTGACCTATGAGGAATAAAAAAACACCAAACCATTTCGAAGATTTTATTCCGAAATAATGTTATACTGTTTTATTGATTACATACATACCAGATTAATACATAATAATAATATACATATTAATAGATCATATTTCAATATCATGCTATTTGCAAAAGTCTGTTTTATTTTCATGTTAAAAAAATGAGCATTTTTTTTACTGATATTGTGAATTTCACTTTCACTTGTAAGTGTCTATTATATCAGTATAATTCTAAGTAATAATGTTGTTTAGTTTTTAACCAAGAGGGAGAGAGATGTAATATAGTAGATACAACAATGCAGCATCATTATTCTATTTATATGTATGTACGAACATACAGTTTTAAGTTGGATATCGGAAGGAACAGATATCTCAAAATGTCATAAAATGTAAACACTGTCTCTAGAAGTTGAATAATAAAACTCATATAAAACAATGTTGTTATTGTCATAAAAGCACAGCATTACATCACCGTCCATAATTATGCTACCATACAGTTACACGATATCGGAAATCTGTAATTTGGTGCAGACGTTGACTTATATATATTTTTTAGCATATAAGATTAATGATTGAAGAACACCGAATTTCAAACAGAGCGGTGAAGTGGAGCTATCCACAAATATTATTTGCCAGGGTAATGTTAAAAATACTGAGATGAATTTATTATCTAAATATAGTATGAACATACACCATCTTCAGACGATGTTAGTAACTGTCCATGTCTTGGCCGCGAAATGCTATATAGTGTCATAGACAAGTCACCAAATATTCTTGGATACACCTTTGCAACAAGATATGATGCAGAATATGTGGTAATTGGGGCAATATACGTTAATACCGTTCGTAACACAATTTGAATGTTATCATGCGGAATAACATAAAATACAGAAACTTTCTAGATGTAGCAAGAAGAAGAAGAAGAAAATAAATTTATTTGACCAAAACATAATTAATTACAAATAAAGTGAAAAGTACAAATAACAAATAAAAGTCAGGAGACCATAGTTAAGACAAAAAAATGCCGCTACCACTATGGCCACCTTTCACACAAGAAAACATAATTTCAAGATATTCAAGTTGCAAAAGGGTCAAAGATTATAATGAAAACGATATTGTACCAGTGATTACATAATAAATATCTACAAACATGCAAAAATGTAGATTGATTTATACAGATATATTTCAAATATATAGCAAAATGATAATGAGACGGTCGTCCCAACAAAAATGTAAACTAGCTTGTCATGATATCATAATAATAATAAAATAATATTATGTCAATACAGCTTGTGCAGAGCCAAAAGGCAGCAACTGCACACTTGTAAAGTAAGCGGATGCTGCCCTTTGGCTCAACAAGGAAGAATGAAACAAAGCACTTTACTCAGCTCCAATGGAAACAAAAGGTCGGCAGACCCGACCCTTTGGTACCATCAGAGCGAAAAAGGAAATTATGAAAGAGTAAAATGAAATATGGTTTAACATGCTAAATAACATTAAAATCAATTTTGATTCAACATGTTACATATATAACAGTGATTTATATTACATACAGTATTATATTTACTAATACAGAATTTTTTAATGTATTCAGTGAAACCAGTCATACTGTGTGTAGTTGCTTTATTTAATATTATTAAAGGTGTATTGTTAATGACAATGGGTAATTGATATCTAGTGCATTTACGTGAGAATTCGTGTTTAACTATGGGGTTTCGCAAATTAGTGCATCCTCTAGTATTGTAATTGTGAGTTTCTAAAACAGTTTGGAAAGTAAAATTTTGAAAATACACAGGAAGACAATTATTTGTATATTTAAAATAAAATTTTAGCTGTTGAACATAATGTAGGTCATATATTTTTAATACGTTAAGCTTCTTAAATATGGGATCAGTATGAGAAAAGAAATGACTTTTGTCTATTATTCGAATAGCCTTTTTTTGCAATTTGTGGATACGCTTAGAGTCGTGTCCCCATGCCAGTAAACAATAATTAAGATGCGGGAGGATAAGAGAATTGTAAATTGTTAGGAGTGTTGTTTGAGGGAGCTGGTATTTTAATTTATTAATTATTCCTATAGTTTTTGAAATTTTATTTGCTACTTTGGTCACATGACTTTTCCAAACTAGATGTTTGTGCAAAATTAGTCCTAGAAAATCAAATTGTTCAACACACTCAATTTTTTCATTGTTTATTTCTATCTTTGGAATTTCTAAGCGTTTTTTGGGCTGATAAAATAACATAAATTTAGATTTCTGTGTATTTAAAGTAAGTTTGTTTGCCCTTAACCATAGCCTAATTTTGTCCAATTCGTTATTCAACATTTTTATGTTTACTTTTGTGTTATTTTTAAAATAGAAGTCACTTAAATTGGCTAAAAGTGTGGTGTCATCTGCGTAAATAATAGTTTTAAAAATAGTGCTAGCAAAAGGTATATCATTCATATAGATTATGAATAAAAGCGGACCTAAAATCGATCCTTGTGGGACTCCAGTTAAAATATTTGTGAAGGCTGATCTAATATTATTTATTTCGACGCATTGTTTTCGATTTTTTAAGTAATTTTCGATTAAGTTTAGTGAGCTACCTTGGATACCGTAAAATTTAAGTTTGTCTAGTAAAATTGTATGGTTTAGGGTATCAAATGCTTTGGATAAGTCCAAATATATGGTTATCGGTATATTGCCTTTTTCCATTCTACTTGTAATAGTGTCGATGATGTCAAGGGCAGCCAATTCAGTAGAATGTTTACTACGAAAGCCGTATTGTCCTTCATAATAAAGATTGTTTCATGTAAAATAGTTATTTATTTGGTTGTAAATTACACGTTCAAATATCTTTGACAGTGCTGGTAAAAGAGATATTGGTCGATAATTATTTATAGAGGTAGGATCACCTTTTTTGAAAAGAGGAATGACTTTTGCTAATTTAAGATTGTCTGGGAAAATGCCTGTGGTTAGTGATTGGTTTACTGTTGTTGTCACAGCTTTTATTAAATCGAATTTAACAGATTTTATTAAGAAAGTTGATATATCGTCTACACCTGTACTGTTTTTGTGAGGAATATTATCAAAAATTTTGGATATGGCGTCTTCGGTAACTAGTTGAAATGAAAATAATTTGGAAGTTGGGCTCTTCAAATATTTTTTATGTGAATCTGGTTCAACATCGTTGAGTTTTGAAGCCAGAGTGTGACCAATGTTGACAAAATACTGATTGAAGTGATTCACAATGGTTTGAGTCTTACTAGTTATATTATTATCTATTAACATTTTGTCGGGCGAAATTGTCTTTTTTGTACTTAAAATATTTTTTATAGCTGACCATGTTTTTTTAATGTTAAATGCGTATTTAGTAAAGAGAGAATGGTAATAAGTCTTTTTCGCGATGAAAATACTTCTTTTTAAGATAACGTTAAGCGTACGGAGATTTATTTTTCTTTGCTCATAGTCAAGCGAGTTAGTAGGAGTGTTTTTAAGATCTCGGTACAATGTGTCACGTCTTTTAATTGATTTTATAATTCCAGCTGTGATCCACTCTGATTTTGCGTGTTTAAATTTATTAAATTTTACTTTCTTGCGGGATAAGTTGTTTTGTTTTGCTTTAGTTAAAACGTTCTCAATTATACGATAATTTGTATTGGGGTCTGAAGTTAAATCTGCACTAATTTTTTCATTCAGATTTGCTGATCTTATTTCGGTTTTGAAATTATTTAGAGAATCAGACGAAATGTTATTTACATAGATGTATTTATTAACCGGTGTTTGAGTATGATTAATGTTTATGGAAAGTAGATAGGGAAAATGATCTGATATGTTACTAGTTAATATGCAGGCTGATGTATCTATGATATTGTAAGTTAACTTACAAAAGAAATTGTCTATGAGTGAACCTGACTTCTCGGATAATCTCGTTGGAAGAGTAATATGGGGGTAAAAACTATATGATGTTATGGTGTCAAAAAATTCATTAAAAATAGGTTTTTGGTTTACTTTAAGTAAGTTTATATTAAAGTCACCTGTTAGAACTATTTCGCATTTGTTATTATCTAATTTATTGAAAATAGGGACTAATTCATTTATGAAGGATTGGTAGTTCTCATTTCTTTCGCGTGGGGGCCTGTATACGTTTCCTAGAATAATTTTTTCGTTTAAATTTTCTATTTCAATAAAGAGACCTTCCCAAGTAGTGTTTTTTTTGTATAAAGGTAATAATTTGTGTTTATAAAGTTCATTTAAGTATATAGCTAGACCTCCATGAGAGGTGCATATTGATCCCTGTGAAATCATATTATAGCCAGGAATTTGTATTAATCTTAGATCTGAATCGTCGGACAGCCAGGTTTCTTGGAGACAAATAGCGCTAAATTCAAATTGGTGCTGTTTTAATTCATTTAATAATATCTGTAATTGGTCAAATGTAGTCGTGATATAGAAGAATGTATGTGGAATCAGTAGGTTCTGGGCATGCATAGTTCTAATCAGCTCTCAATCGCAAATAATACAGTTGCCGAACAGGTTCAGTTGTGTCTTGAACTGATATGGGAGCGACCACTCTAGTTTTTAGGAGGAGGTAATAATGTCAAATACAATAAGTCTTAACATATATAAAGTGACGAAATCATATGATGGACGTGAATATATTTAGGCCCCTGATAACTATACGTAACTTCCAGACATAGCAGATTAATTACCATTCATATAGAGTATCTAATACTTATCTATTATAGAGTATTATTCTTTTGTAATCAACATTGATCATCTAATAGTCTATGCAAGACACATGTATCCTACATAAATAAAAACAGTTCCATGCACGCTGTGATGTTATCTCAGATGGATATATTACAGATAAAGTAAAGAATCAGGGAGGAGGGCGATACAGTTTGCAGAAATATAATAATTTCAATGTTCAAATTTGCCACTTTTGGAACAATGTAATTCAACCATTCACGGAACACTGGTATAAGTGTGAAAAATGTTACATGCTGATACGCTAAATGTTATTACGACAATCAAACTGTTAGATACTGACTGATGTAAACTTGCTCATGCTGCTTTCGAAACCTTCTCATCATAACAATGCCTAGCAGTGTAAACCTAGAGCTGGTGATATTTATCGTAAATTATACCATTCAACAGTCTAAAAGGCTTCCACAACGCCAGCACACCAATTCTAAAAAGAAGACATTTAAATTAGTTCGTAAACATCCATAGCTAGAACATACCCCTATTAGAGCATCTCAATTCGTCAACAGCCTCTGCCGCAAAATCAGGATATAGTTTCAGTTGTCTTTCAAGCATGTTTAGCAATAAATGGCCAGATAACAATTAACATCTATAAAATTGTTGTTGGAGCTTCATTGGTGAACAACTGCGAGCGGTCCTCGTGTAAAAGCTTCCTGCTGCACCTAAAGAACTATCACATTTAATTTGATTAAGTGTGAATTAGGATCGCGGGAAAGTATCCAGTGGCGTCCTATCAAGGAATCGCTACATCAACTACGAAGCTGCACAAAGATGTGATCAATATATTGATGAGGATGACTATTCTAACATTATCATTATGCAAGATGATTACATTCATGCAATTCTGTGATATACACACCAAGCCTATGTAGCTACAGTGATGAAAGTATGATATGACATTTTTGTACAAACAGTGATGAAAGTAACATATGGCATTTTTGTACAATTTCCTCATAATTAATATGTTGTTTTTAGATCATCATATTTTTTGCATTCCCCGAAACCATGTAAAATGAAACTTGAGTGTTTTGATGTTGTGTATTTTTTTGTAACAGAAAACAATTTAGGCGCTAGAAAAAACTTTCTACGACATTTAGAAAAATGTTCAGGCCTATGGTACTTTCTGTATAATAAGCGGCCAGCTGTGCACTCAGATATGTTGTATATTAATGACAATAACTTTATCTGCTATCTTGACGGCCATTTTGTTTTTCAATTTTGAAGAGGAAAAACAAAAGCTTGGCATGGGGCAGATTTGGAATCAGCATATCCGAATTGTGTAAAAACAACTGCATGAAAAATTCTACTAAGAAATGCCTTACAAACTTGAGGAATGCTTTTTCGGCAAAATGGGCCCTGACTACATATTAAAATGTCTTCTTATCTGAATCTCACACAGGAATATAGTAGGCATAAGCCTATAAGGAGATTTTTTTCGACGTCCAGATCAAACATGCTTATTAATTAAGCCATCAGACAACAATAATGCAATTTTGTCTAGCTAGATTAAAACGATTTAATTGATTTAATAATAAAGTTTTTTTTTCACAAAAACAAAAATAGCTAGTCCGGTAGCCTATTCAATACGATATGTGTCCGGTGTCGTGATAATCTAAGATTTATTTCGCCTTTTCTTGTATATCTTCAGAAATGCATTTCTGATATCTTTCATGTGAAAAACCTCAGTTGAGACGTCATGCTTCTGAATTAATTTTTAAGCATTATTATGTTACCATGACATGTGGCCTATCTGCGCGAAGTCGGGTACATCGTTCATTTATCAGAAAATAATATACGTAATGTTGTAAAAAAAGAACAAATTGCCTATGTCTGTGGTCAAAAACGTTAGGAAATATCCTCGTTCACATCAAAAAAAATATTGTAGCATTTTATAAGATGATTGTTGTCAAATTAGTATTTTTGCCTACGTTTTTAATGCTTTTATAAACAATTTATCAATAATTAAAATAAATATCACAATAAAAAGTATGTTTTAAAAACATATGCAATATATGTGCAAATGGGATGCACCAGATGTTTGTCTAATATTTTGCCTCTAGGGAAGATATGCTGATAGGATTATACCCCTTGTTCCCCCTCTGGGCCAATATTATGACAAAGAAGTACGGAGGGAGACAAAAGCCACAAGATGGGATGATGAATCATTCGTAATATATATACATGTAGGTGCTAATAGCAAAAACAAGACAATAGATTACGCGACAACAGCACAAAGATCGTGGATTTTGAAGCTTGACTATTCTGTTAAAAAGCCCGGCGGTCACTCACGTAAGAGACAGTGGAAATTAACCAGATATTAGGGGGGGGGGGGGGGGGTGCAGGCTTACCATTGATATTTTTGCCTGTTTTTGCAAATCATAGTCACCAGGTGAGGATGCTTGGAATTTGCCAACCACAGTCCAGCAAATGGTTAGAATTATCCGATTCTGTGAGGATCGATTGACAATCTGACGTTGTATGTTAGCGAAAATGAGCGGCGCTGTGTAGGAGTGATTCGCGTGCGTTGCGAATCATTTGCCAGGCTACTGGCGCATGGTGGCGCTGCCCTGGCAATTAACAAATTTGTGCATCGCGAAGAATCGGGAGACTTAAAAGCCTTTTCGGACCGTAGAATTAAGGGGTGACCATCAAATTCAGGGCTGTTCTTTATCAAATTATTTTCATTTTAAGTTATGTATCAACAACATCATTTTTTTCATGTTGGCCTTGAAATATTCCTCTTAAATGTACAGATGGATAATTTTTTTCTTGTGCCGCATTTTTCTGGTGTTATTAGCTAGCTGCCTAGCCACGTACCAGCTGTCACGTACTCACAGAATATTGACCCAAGATTTGCACTTTTACGACAAAAAAGCTGGTCTCGCGTCATTTGTGTCAGAAATTCTTATGAAGCGATTTAATGACCCAGGTTGCAAATTAATTTTAGGATTTTTCTGCACTGAGAAGTTTCATCATCCAGTCCAGAAAAGGTACTCACTTTAACCCAGGACCATGGGGAGGCTGATAAACGGATCATCTTACATGGCTTAGAGGCATCACAAAGAGGCTATGATCACATTATTGTTTTTTCTAAAAGACACTAATGTGTTGCTGGTCTTGTGACACTTCTTCGGTGGAACTGATCACATTGCTCGGATGTTTTTGGCACTAGCTACACACGAATGACGCTTTTATCTGGCGCATACCATACACTATACTAAGTATTCTTTGCTTACATGTTTGGAAACCACATCATCATTTGCTGGACTTGTAAATAAAAGCTCTTGGAAAGTGTTCATTAAACATTCATTGCTTCTAGATGGGGTATGTCTGATGACCCGCCCACTCGAGCCAATTGAAGAATTCATGGCTCTTCATGTTAAAGGTAGCCATATTGCTAGCATCAATTTTTAACATGTAAGCTGGAAGACAAGTGTCACTCATTGCCAATAGTTAGCAGCTCCGAAAGCGTGATTTCGGGACTTAATAAAGGTTATAAAGCACTTTTTTCCTACATGGTGTAAACAAACTATTAGCATAAAACATCACAGGCCAGCCCATACGTTTAATCTGACATCCAATAGAATGATCATGCATCATACTAATCAGAGCTGCATGATCAATTCGCTAAGTTGATATACCGAATACAAAAAAATAATAGGCCTATTAGCTTATACTGTTAATTGATCTTAATGGAAAGGCATTATTTACATCATCAAAGCTGTCGACAGACAAGTGGGGGTACCGCAACATTTTATTTTTGCTTTAGTTTACTGTAAATACTGGGCTTTTGAACGCATTTCACCATCTCTTGCCCACCTGAGCTTTTGACAATATCCTGCCATTAAAATATCACCAGAATTGCAAACACAGAAGTATCAGATACTAGTGGTAGTTAAGTTATGTTGATTAATGTCTTGAAGTGTCAAGTGAATTGAAATGAACAATCTTTCTTTTTATAAAAATCGCAATTGGTCTCAGGAGTGAATATAATGGTTTGAAAACAGTGTACAATTTACCAATGTCTGTGCGATTGGTGAATACGGCGTAGTTAGTGTGCACACATGCTGACGCCCTGATCACAGTGACGTTTTAAACACACCAGATTCTAAACAGTTAAAATTGTAATATATAACTATATAACTATTTAACATAACGCAGAATATAATCATTTTTATACTGTCCCCGATGTATGAGAAGCTAAAATCAACCTTTCATTGTGAGAAATGTTTTTATCTGGTTATCATTGGAACAAATATTTTTAGGATAGCAAATTATTATTGAGAATGGAGTGTACATTAGAGCTGGTACTTTTAATGTTACCATAAATGAACAATTGTGTTAATATAATGTGACTAAATCTGTGACGTTCATCACAGAAACGCCCTATTTATTGTTATCCCCATTTAGCGAGAAATAAAAATATATCATATAAAAAAATGAGTTTAAACATGTTTAAAACCTAAAAAATCAAATCAAGATTGTTTTAATATATAGAGTAATACAAATCGTCGCCTCGGAGCTAAAGGATCCTATCTGCCACTCTAACGAGTGTCAGATAGGATCCTTTAGCTCCGAGGCAACGAAATAGAACATATAATTTTTATAATGTGGGTGCCATTAACCCAAATTCTGACCATCTACCGCTGAGGATTATACTACCACGCACTGCGCAGGTTATTTATTACGGAGCCCATAAAGGGACATTAAGTGTGGTGATTTTTTTTATTTCGTTTGTACGAAATAATATTTCGTTTGTACGAAATATTATTTCGTTTGTACGAAATATTATTTCGTTTGTACGAAATATTATTTCGTTTGTACGAAATGATTTCGTTTGTACGAAATATTATTTCGTTTGTACGAAATAATATTTCGTTTGTACGAAATGATTTCGTTTGTACGAAATAATATTTCGTTTGTACGAAATGATTTCGTTTGTACGAAATATTATTTCGTTTGTACGAAATATTATTTCGTTTGTACGAAATATTATTTCGTTTGTACGAAATAATATTTCGTTTGTACGAAATAATATTTCGTTTGTACGAAATATTATTTCGTTTGTACGAAATAATATTTCGTTTGTACGAAATATTATTTCGTTTGTACGAAATAATATTTCGTTTGTACGAAATATTATTTCGTTTGTACGAAATATTATTTCGTTTGTACGAAATAATATTTCGTTTGTACGAAATATTATTTCGTTTGTACGAAATAATATTTCGTTTGTACGAAATATTATTTCGTTTGTACGAAATATTATTTCGTTTGTACGAAATAATATTTCGTTTGTACGAAATATTATTTCGTTTGTACGAAATATTATTTCGTTTGTACGAAATATTATTTCGTTTGTACGAAATGATTTCGTTTGTACGAAATATTATTTCGTTTGTACGAAATGATTTCGTTTGTACGAAATATTATTTCGTTTGTACGAAATAATATTTCGTTTGTACGAAATGATTTCGTTTGTACGAAATATTATTTCGTTTGTACGAAATGATTTCGTTTGTACGAAATATTATTTCGTTTGTACGAAATATTATTTCGTTTGTACGAAATATTATTTCGTTTGTACGAAATAATATTTCGTTTGTACGAAATAATATTTCGTTTGTACGAAATATTATTTCGTTTGTACGAAATAATATTTCGTTTGTACGAAATAATATTTCGTTTGTACGAAATATTATTTCGTTTGTACGAAATAATATTTCGTTTGTACGAAATATTATTTCGTTTGTACGAAATATTATTTCGTTTGTACGAAATAATATTTCGTTTGTACGAAATAATATTTCGTTTGTACGAAATATTATTTCGTTTGTACGAAATATTATTTCGTTTGTACGAAATAATATTTCGTTTGTACGAAATAATATTTCGTTTGTACGAAATATTATTTCGTTTGTACGAAATATTATTTCGTTTGTACGAAATAATATTTCGTTTGTACGAAATATTATTTCGTTTGTACGAAATATTATTTCGTTTGTACGAAATAATATTTCGTTTGTACGAAATATTATTTCGTTTGTACGAAATATTATTTCGTTTGTACGAAATATTATTTCGTTTGTACGAAATATTATTTCGTTTGTACGAAATATTATTTCGTTTGTACGAAATAATATTTCGTTTGTACGAAATATTATTTCGTTTGTACGAAATATTATTTCGTTTGTACGAAATATTATTTCGTTTGTACGAAATAATATTTCGTTTGTACGAAATAATATTTCGTTTGTACGAAATATTATTTCGTTTGTACGAAATAATATTTCGTTTGTACGAAATATTATTTCGTTTGTACGAAATATTATTTCGTTTGTACGAAATAATATTTCGTTTGTACGAAATAATATTTCGTTTGTACGAAATAATATTTCGTTTGTAAGGAGATATGCTGGAGTAAAGACGTGCTGGTGATGGAAGCGCATTCAAAGGTTTAAAACAGGTAAGTTAGCATTACTCACTTTCTTGCAATTAAAAACAATTGGTCAGTTGACTTGGACTTGTTATGTGTGGAAAGACTGCATTAAAGCAAATCCTTTGAATCATCATATTTATATTAAATCCAATCCGTACATGTCAGGCATTGCTGACGGGAAGGGCCTTACGTCACTTGCTCGACCTGCAGCAGCTGAAGAAGATGGTGGTGGTAGTAGTAGGTGTAATGGTATTTCAATTCGGGCTTTGATATAATGGATTCATTACGGATGTGTGCCATAGAAGTGTGTGTCGAAATCTCATAATTAAGAAAAGTCTGTTTTAAATTATATTAGGCATCACAAAAAAAAGGCCAGTACTGAAATGTTATAGAAATTCGACACGTTCATCTAAATGGCCTTACTGTGCATAAAGTGACTTTAAGTCCCACCCCACACGGTGTCCCAATTGTTTTGCTATGGAGGCAGGCCTATGTATAACTAAAATATATCCATTTTTTTTACTGGTATAATTCATCCACTCTCACTCACTCACTCACTTATCTACAACCAATTAAAACCTATGTCTGACAACAACTATAGGCCTAAACATTACGAGTAGGCCTACTTGAAAGGTTAGAATACACCAGAAACAAGCTATGTAAAACAAGCCGAAAGGCAGCCCTGAAACCCTGTGATGGAGGGAATTTAACAAAATAGCAGCAGCCCGGCAGTCAAACACAATACTGATGAGCAGTTAACAGGTTAATAGGTTAAGCAGCGTGGTAAGCCGCCGCCCGCCACCGGTATGCAGGTAGCATGGTTACTCAATCAGCGCACTGGTTATGGGAACAGATGACGTATCATCATAATTCCGCCAAGACCAAATAAGGCCTGAACAGCAAAGATGCAAATGAGCTGGTCTAGACGGCAGTAGGCCTATTCCCAAGCAGTCACTATACACTATAGCTGTCAACCTTGTTGTACAGAATAAGAGTATTTCCCAACAAAAACGAAACATCAACTCAATGCCGGAACATGCTGGCCCACCGTCTACAACGTTGGCCCAACATAGGGCCGATGCCGCGCGTTTGCTGGTCTAATATTAAAAGGGGACCAGACATGGATTCAATTAGGGGGCCACCATTAGATTCCCAGGTGGGGGGGGGGGGGCAGGAGTATTTTTGAAATAAATAATTTCGGGCGGACTCCCGAAATAAATAAATAATTTACTTCAAGAACTGTTCCATATAAACATGTAACAAAATGTAAAATTTTCAGCGCGCCGCCGAGCCCGGTTGAAATAAATAATTTGCCCGCGAATTCCGTATATCAATTTGCCCGCAATGACTAGTTACATGACATACAGTTTAATTGGTCCAATTACACTAGTGTAGGCCTATGTGTTTGGCAGGGATTTTGCCAGTGAAAATATTGATGTTTTTAATTGAGTTACTAACTAAAAAGATGATGTGATCTACATATTGCCTAGTGGGTAGCATCCGACCAGTAGACGGACACAAATTGAGCAATATCGGTCTGTCCTCATACGAGCACGGGGAGTGCTAGGAGAGTGGTAGCTCAGATGACTTGTCAGATAAAACACGACATTTTCTCTTATACTATATAATTAGAGGCTAACTGAAAAAAAAGTATTTTAATAGCACATGCCACGTAGATGATGGTGGGCATGTATACGCACTTTTAGTGATGAGGATTTGGGTTTAACAAAAATAATCACACGGTAGTCGAATTATTTATTAGGGGCGTTGGATGTTATAGCATTTGGGAAAGTCCCTCAGTTCCGCGGAATTGGCGGCACACCACCAGTCTTGGTAAGAGGCTACACTCCCCTGACTATAACTGTATAAAAGCACAGCAGCGTGGCCAGCACGCTCATTTAGTTTTCAGCTTTCATGTTGTGTATGTACACTTGCATGCAGGTTAACTTTCAACCATTACCACGGCTCTTGGTCGACCAAACTAAACACACTTAACTCTCAGGAAGATTCGGAAATTATTTTGGTAGGCCTATGTCTCGGTTATCAGTGGTTATAATATAGGCGTAGACTAGGTTACAATACAAAATATTAAGCCGAATTTGTTTCTATAACACTCAAACAGGGGACACCCGAGAGTGAGTTCCCAAGTTCCCGGAACTTCAAGTTCCCGGATCTTCAAGCTCCGAAGTTTCCAAGTTCCGGGAACTTGAAGTTCCGTGAACTTGGGAGCTTCAGAACTTGAAGTTCCGGGAACTTGGGAACTTGAAGTTTCGGGAACTTGGGAACTTCGGAACTCACTCTCGGGTGTCCCTCAAACAAACTAAAGCCGGGCCTCGGAGTTCGGGAGCTCCTGCTCTAGTTTTTACTAGGTAGGACTATGGCTGATAGTAAGGCTTAAAGCGGCTGCGGGCGGCATTTATTGTTTTGCTTATAGTTTGCAAATAACCGCTCAAAATTAGACCCGCTGAGCCTGTCCCTTTAGATCTACCGCATTTTTGCGCCGGCGGTAGCCATAGGTGGTCAGGCTCAGCGGGTGACAGGCCTATATAAATGAGGGAGCACATGGGTTAAAAGTCGAATCGAACGAACGGCGAAGCGCCTGTTCTTAGGGACCGAAGATCGAGGGTTGCAGTTTCTCAATAGTGTAAAAAACTAAGCTATAAAATGTAAAGGCCTATCTAGCAGGGGCGTGCACAGGGGGGGGGGGGGGGGGCAGAGGGGTCCTGACCCCACCCCCTTGAGCTGCAGATTTGAAAAAAATTCCAGGGATTTCAAGGGGCAAGCCCCCGGAACCCCCATATTTTTCTAAATTTTACTTCTTGACCCCCCTCTTGAACGAAAGCTGCGCAAGACCCTGTCTAGTCTAAATCTTATCTAGAATAAAGACAATCTCTTATGAATAATGAAGTGAAAACATATAAAAAGAGAATAGTTGAGCCAAACAATGGGTAAAAAGTGAAGTGGAAAGAAGCAATAATTTCCAGGACCCATGTGCACCCCCATGAATGCTAGAATTATTTAACATTGTGCTGGATATTCAAACGGCTTGAACAGGTCAATCATAGACCCTATACCACATGGGACAACGATGTTTGTGCACAAGAAAAGTGTACAGATTCCATCACAGATTTTTAACTAATAATCCGATAATCGTGAATTCCAGCGTTACGTAATCACGAGTTGAACACATTTTTTGCAATTTCAACTCGCACTGCATGAAGGCATTACTAGATGTATTTTGCTCATATACACGTATGCCATGATATGACATTTCTCAACAATACTACAGCATGCATCAACCAGTTTCATTGCCCATAAAGGAGTAACAACCTCTGGGATTTCCGTTACGTAATCACATGGAAATGGAAGCGTAAAAATTTGTTATTTTTCAGATTAAAAAAACAGCTGCAATATGAAAGAAATTAGTTACTTTTTTAGTTCTAATAGTAATTAATCTATTGTAGAATACGAAAAGCACTATTTTTAACAAAATTGCTCACTAACATGTTTTCAATGAATAAATAACATCGTTACGTAATCACATTTCTGTGCATTACGTAATCACTAGTGGTGTTTAGTAGCTTACTATATAATATTGATATGCTAATAACTTAATAACCAATTGAGCTCAATTCATTTTGTTTTCTCCATCTGATGTAAAAACATCACAGTAGGCCTATGCATTCTGAACAACATAAGTTAATATGTGTTTTTAATGCAAATTTTCTAGTAAAATAGAATTTTGTACAAAATAGAATAATTTTAACAATTTAAAAACTGGACAAGCGAAAATTCAAGATGGCCACTATAACCTAATTTTTAATCATGAAATCGATTAAAGGATTTTACCCGTCCCAAAAGTGATAAAAAAACAAAGGTTATATCTGACCCCTGTATGTAAAAGCATTTTATTATACAAAAATTTAATTTTAGATCAGAATTAACACAAACTCTGTTTGACATATTGTGACCTATTTGTCATGTATGTGATCACATAACGGTGATTTTTGTGATTTCGTAATGTCCACTACTCTCTCTGATTCGAAATAACTTACAGAAGGTATATTGATATAACTATATGCATAACACTCATACGTCGCCTCATGCAGCTCCTTGTGGGTACTATGGCAACACAGAACGAATAATATGGAAACTTACATGATAATTGCATAATATTTGTCTTTTTTTTTCACATAATTAAAAGCAACAGATAAAAAAATATTTTCAAAAGTTTAAGTTTTCGTTACGTAATCACACAGGGTCATTTGTGTTTTTTCCAGAAAACATCAGTTTTTTTGTTGCGATATTTTGTAGAACATAAGTTAAGAACTCCATATGGTAGGTGCCAGGATGATCTAAACATTCACGGTTACGATATAAAACATCTAACATAGTTTTATTGATCAATCAAATTATTGAGGTTGAATTAAAATAAGACACCTCAGAGAATTCGACTGCAAGCAAAAGGGCGCACTTTTTCAAATCCCATAGATCTGAATTTCAATGGCCAAAAAATGAGAAATTTCATTTTTGTGTGTTTGGTAACGTTTTTCATGGAATTCACGTAATCATGGTGTAATATGTCATTTTTGACTAATTTTGCGGTGTAGAAATCATTTATGGGCTTAAAAATACAATTCTAAGCTTCTGCGACCTTCAAATACCACATGAAGGTGAAGGAGAACGACCAGCGGTCAGAGTGGAAAAACAGTTTTTTACTAATGGCGTAATAGCTACGTGATACGTGAAAATCCACTCATGATATCAATAATGTCATTACAGCCACCAGTGACCTCGAAAACCTTATTATATGATTCTAAAACATCCCATGAAGGTGAAAAATGACAACCAGCGCTGGTAAACGTGAAAGTACAACTTCATTACTAGTGGTTCAATAGTTACATGTAGTATGTCATTGGTGATTAATTAATAGTAGCAGTAAACAATGAAAGCCCTAGAAGCGACATGGATAATCAAAATGGCTGCCAGCCTAGACCTTTGCAAGAAATTTTTACATTGATATTGCTCAGTTTCTCGAAACAAATCACCAATGGATACTGTGTGCATCGCCAAAAGCATGCCTATATTTAGATTTTAAATCATCACTTCAATGACAATCGCTTCATTGTTCCAAAAGATAGAGATGTTTTAATATTCAAAATGACCGCCGATCTTGATATTCGCAAAATTAATGTGACCCTTGACATTTCTCGTTTTTTTGAAAATTACTAGCGCATGAATGTTAAATACTTATATTTTGCTTTTTAAATCATGACAACTTCTTTATTGTTTCGAAGCAAAGATAATTTTTAATATTCAAAATGGCCGCCGACCTTGACCTTGGCAAAATTAATGTGAACTTTACATTTTTCGGTAATGAAAATATTACCAGCGGATGCAGCATTGTGAAATACTCATTTTTTGCTTTTAAAATCATGATTATTGATTCATTGCTTCAAAAAGAAAAGTTGTAATATTCAAAATAGCCGCCGACCTTGACCTTGGCTAAATTAAAGTGACCTTGACATTTCTCACTTATGAAAATATTACTACCGGATTCAGCATTGTTAAATACTTCTATTTTGCTTTTTAAATCAGGACTATTGCTTCATAGCCTTGTGGTCACCATGCCGACATCCTACCTATAGATAGCGAGCCCCCCCCCCCCACCACCCCCTCACAAATTATCACAAAATGTCACCTTTGCCAGAATGTTGTTTTATACTTACAAAAACGACAATTTATTACACATTTATCAACAAAATATTACCAAAATATTATTCAAAATGGCCGCCTATAGATTGCTAGACCATTACTATAAAACAAAATGTGAGATTTCAGGAGAGGATGCATCTTGAAAAATTTCGACTTGATCAAATTCAAAATGGCTGCCTTTAGGCCATTATTCACTTTCGCATGGCCGTTATTTGGTAAACCGTGCTAGATGGCTAGACCTTTACTATAAAACAAAATGTGATATTTCAGGAGAGGATGCATCTTGAAAAAATTAGTTTGGATCACACTCAAAATGGCCGCCTATCGGCCATTATTTACTTTCACATGCCCAATATTTTGCAAACTGTGTTAGATGCTAGTCCATTACTATAAAACAAAATGTGAGGTTTCGGGGGACGATGCACCCTGAAATTTTTTAACTAGTCTCTATCGAATTCAAAATGACCGTGAATCAGTCATCATTTACCTCGATTGGCCTGATATCGGGTAAACCATGCCAGATAGGTAAACCATCACTGGGATACTAATTAGGATAATTAATTTCAATGGGGGTTTGCAATCTCTGACAGACTGTCTAGTTCTTATCTTCCTCTTAGACTGAGTTTCTTAGACCTAGTTGTCTTGCATCTTGATTTTTGATCTAACCTAGGACTACATTAATAACCCTACACAAAATTGCTTAAATCAAATTCCAATTCGGAGCGGGAGCTCCTGGTCTGGTAAAATTGTAATTAGTGTATAACTCTTATTTGAAAAGTGCGAGGGGGAGCCTTCTTGGATGTTTACATGGTAAACGCTTACTTCTAGTTTAATATACAGTTTGGTTATTATTTGAATATAATTACAATGCAAATTACAAATAGTTTTGTGTTCCCCACTATTTCCATAGGGAGGGCACGAGAAAGTTCTGATATAAACATCCACATCCTTTTGTACCAAGGTACCTCATAATAAAATCCTTAGTATTATTTCTTAATAAATGCTAGTGCCTGACCCATATTTATAACAAGCTTCTAACTCAACTCAAGACAATATGTCCAGTCACCGCTGTGGCCGTTCAAAAACAATCCCATTAAAATAACATTAGCAAATTGGCTGGATTAAAAATACAAAAAAACGTGCGTCTGAGGCTAAAAAGGAGGTAAATTTAGGCCCTCTGGGTATAAAACTCATATACAGGACATCACCTCGTGGCGGTTCCATTACGGTACAGTAAAATTCCCCATTGTCACCCGCTTGCCGAGAGCTTTGGGAAATTCCATGGAAAGAGATTGCATTATAAAATTTGAAAACGAAATATATTGGAAACTGAGACAAAAAAGGAGTTGACATTTGGATCCAGAGGGTTAAATTCCTATTTATAAGTCACTTTCCAAGCAGAATCGAAAACGACTGACAAAATCCAAAATGGCCGACAAAATTCAAAATGGCCGACAAAAAATAAAAATGGCCGATATGTAAAAAATTATGTTAAAATCCAATCAAATCAGGTAAAATCCCCTATTATCGCCCAGCCAAGCTCTCTATTCCAACTGTCAAACTCACTTCATGTTGCTTCAGCAACAGGCAATCTAGTTATGTTTCAGTTTCATAGTGCAGGAAAAAGCGCGGAACGTAAAGGGTGCTTTTGCCAACTGGCAGGTTAATATATCTGATGAAATCTCTCCATTTATATGCTTATTAGTTTTGCGGTATCATTTTTTCTCTCCAAACTATCAAACATAATTGTATCAGATGTAGCGTAGAGAAATATAGATAAAAAATGGTAATGAGACATCGTTATTCTCACTTGCAAAAATGTTTCGCAGCGAAGAACAGTTTCTCACAAGAGCCGTTTGTTTCTTTATTTTCAGATCGATGTAGACGTTATTACCTTGATGTCTGACGAAGAACTGAAGGTTTATTTACCTAAGTTTGGTGATAGAATAGCCATATCGTCATTTGTGAAAAGTATGGAGGTCACTGATGCAGACAAAAATACATCACCGGCAAGCGACCGAAAAAGACCTCTTGTTGAAAAATTGATGAAAAAAGTAAAAATGGATAGAAATGAACACCAGAGACGGTCGTGTAGACAAAAAGGTAATAAAAATGCATGTAGGCCTGACCGTCGTGTAGCGCTAGGGTGGTTGGACTATGACATGCAATTAAAGGACTACAAACAGGTTAAAGGACCAGGTGGCGGAGGAACACGTTACGAGCTATTCAGCAATGATATGACGCTCACAGATGTCTTGCAGCGAGCCAAAAAACTCTTTTTCCCGTCCGATGACAGCAGACGTGGCAAGGTTGATGAATTTAACTTTTACATTACGGATGCTACCCGTGTAAAATTTGACGAGACCACTACAGTCGATGACTGTTACGACAGATCGAAAGCCAGACCACTTCGCATGTATCTCGCTAGCACCAAGAAATTGTTCGCATTTGTTGAAAATAGTAGCTCATCAACTGCTAGCTCATCTATTACAAGAGCTATAGAGTTAGACTCTCCTCAGATTAGAACAGATTACGTAAAGCAAAAAAAAGCAGAGGAAGTCAGACCAATTGCAGAGTCATCACCTGTGGAACCCGCTTTGATATCAGTGGATGAAACACTTAGTGCGACACAAAGCTGCGAACAGATCCTATACGAGGATAAATCGGCGATGGGACACCAAAGCGAGTGCGTTTTACTGTCTGATGACTCTGATCCAGAAATTCAGTTTGGAAAAATTAACAACAGTGACTTTCTGGAACAGACTGTCTTTTATCAGCCTCCTAATCCCTTATCCATGGAAGGTCAAGACATAAATCAATTCACACCGCCAGAACCCTCATGCACTGTACAAGTCGAATCATCTGGGGAAACTACCACAGATAATTTTCTCGAACCTTTGGCTGGTTCTGTCACAGACACATTGTCTATGATTTTGCCACCAAGATCACCAACACCACCATGCGATTATCACGTTATTAGTATACACAGAGCGAAACTGCAGGAGGAGATGGTACGCATTTTTATGGATCCAGCAATAATTGAAGCAAAAATACGATTTCGTTTTGTGGATGAAGCTGGTAGTGATGCACAAGGCTTATCTCGCGAAGCGTACTCAGCATTTTGGAAGAATTTCATGCTGACATCTTCATGTGGCGAGAATGATCGATTTCCAGCATTATTCCCAGATTATGGTCAGGGTGAGTGGCAGTCAGTAGGTAGAATATTACTGAAGGGTTATCAAGAGTCCAGCATATATCCACTGGAACTCTCATTTGCTTTTTCTGTGGCAATTATTTACAGTGAGACCGAACTTTCAGGAGATATTCTCCTTGAATCTCTGCGAATGTTTTTACCAAGCACGGACAGAAAGGTCATTGACAAAGCACTTTCTGGAATAACACTTGATGCTGATGATAATGATGATTTTATTGACCTTTTGTCTCGGGTAAATTGTCACACTATTCCTTCAAAGGACGAATTGCTACCGGTTATTATAAGCATCGCACACAAGGAGCTGATACAAGAAGCGAAGTATGCTTTGGATGCTATCGCACATTCATCTAGGAATGGACTTAATCAACTACTACCAAATATAGCCCTGCTGCGTGATTTATACGAGAAAAAAACCGACAGCTCGCAAAATAATCAAGTTGCTCCAGTCTTATCCTGTCGGAATGGAGCAGACTTCAGCTCTATCATACCTGAAGCAATTCATAAAGGGATTGGATGATGATGAAAGAATGCTGAAAAAATTCCTAAGGCATTTCACTGGGGCCGAAGTAACATTCAACCGCATGCGGGGATGTGGCAGAGCACCACAGGCTCACACATGTGGTCCACTTATTGAGCTACCATGCACATATTCGTCATACCCAGAACTACGTAGCGAACATATATCAATACTAGATGCCAACTATATGCAGATGGACATTATCTAAAGGTACCTGTAATATACGACAACTAACTGTTTCCTAATTTTCCTACGCATTTGCTGGATAAAACACGAAATGACAATAATGTATTCACAAATGATGTGGGTCTCACTTTGTATACTACCATCGTGATACCATTTTACTATTTTAATTTTATAGTGAAACTAGTCGGTACTTTTAAATACAATTTAGGTGTTGTAGTTAAGTATTAAAGTTGTAATATATATAGTTTTTAATTGTTATTTGATGTTGTTTCCAATGACCCAAGTATTCAATTTTTAAAAAGTCTATGTTTAAGTTTTGTGTGGCCTTGAAAAGCATTGAAAATTGCTGTTTATCCCATGTGGTCTTAAACAGCATTGAATTTAACTTATAAAGATTTAGATTCCATCAGTGGATACAGCTTGTGTAAACTGTAATATGCACGAAGAAATTGCGTTTTGGGGGCCTTGAAAATGAATAGTTAACTTAAGAGCCTTGGAAAGGTGTATTGGAGTATATGTTAAGGAATAAACTACGTAGCGAATTTATTTCAATACCTACTTGCAGATGGGCATTAACTGAAGGTACCTCACCCTGTAGTAGATTCATTCGTCAGGCCTATCACTAGAAAATGGATACACATATACATATCCCCAAACTTATAGAGGATACCTAATAACATCATAGTGTTGCGCAAAACATTTATTTTAGTTTTTGTACTTTTCCTAACGGAATATTTTCATTGTAAAGTACTTTTCACAAAGTTCGTTTACTCGTGATGTTCGTTTCACAAAGTATGCTATTAAAGGGACATGCCCAGGCCTAACTTACAATCATACAAAAATCGGTGATTTTATTTTAGCTTATTAATATGGCCATATGATGTAAGCATGTCCATAGACTAGAACTGCAAAAGTTTTTTTCATTTTTGTCCTGCGCACTTATCAGTTAGGCTAGATATAGAGACGAAATTCCCGTATTTCTTATTTTTGGCATGGTTGTCGATAATTATAAATCAGGAATTTCGTCTCTATATTTAGCCTAACTGGTGAATGCGCAGTACAAAAATTTCAAAACTTTTGCTGTTCTTCTAGTCTATGGTCATGTTTACATCATATGGTCATATTAATAAGCCAAAATAAAATCACCGATTTTTTTAATGATTTTAGCCTGCGCATTTCCCTTTAAGTCTCACTCTGTATACTACATTGTGATACAATTAAAACAAATTATAGTGAAAAGCGTCGATCATTGATTGTTCATGTTTACCTATTTACGTGTTGTAGTTAAGTAAATAATAAAGGGTTTTATTGTAATGCTCTATTATTTGATGTTGTTTCCAATGAGGCAGTTAACCGCCTTCAATGGTTTAAGTTTTGTGTGAAGGTGATTGGAATGCTTGCCGATTGGATAGTATATGCATGATCACATTTTAATGATTAAACTTCTACAATACAAAACTTTGGTTCTGTACCTTTTTTCATATCGCAAAGCAGGCTAAAATCATTAAAAAATCAGCATTTTTATTTTGGCTTCTTAATATGGCCATAAGAGGTGAACATGTCCTTAGACTAGAATTGCGGAAGTCTTTTAAATTTTGGGTTGCTGTGACAACGTAGCACGTGTGCCGAAAGCCCCATCTGTTATTTCCGTATTTCTTATTTTGGACATGCATGTCCGATATTAAATGTCGTCCTTATTTCGCTTAACTGGTAAATGTGCAACACAAAATTTAAAACCCAATTCTAGTCTATGGACATGTTCACATCTTATGGTCATATTAAGAAGCCAAAATAAAAATACTGATTTTTTACTGATTTGAGTCTGATTCGCTATAAGAATCCAGCTAGCTAAAAAATATCATGATTGGAACTTTTAACTTCAAGCTCACACCTACAAGTCAACACTCGTGCATGAACCTGCCATTAGGTCATGTACATATACCGTTAAGTAATTAGAATGATATTTGAGAACAAATCGATGCTTATGAGCCGGAATGATGTAAGTAGGCCTACTTGTGGTAGTTTTTGTAGTAGAGTATTTTTGGTATCTGCTCTTTTTAATTGCTTATACAGCGGATCTAAAATAATTCATTTTTACTATTACAACACATTTTATAATATTTTATTAGTATGGAATAATTTTGTTAATACGCTCTTACCTCTATTATCGAGACCACGTTTCTTCATGAAAAAAGTATTGCTTAAAGTCGTAATCATTTTTAACGTTGGCGTAGATCGAAATTTATTCATCTGAAATGAGCTATATGCGCCATTCTGCTCGAATATATATACTTAATGCGTTAAAAAAAACAGTATTACCACACCTGATATGATCAAATGTATAGCAATAAAAATGCGTATGACCTTTTCAGGGATCGGAATAAGGCTGGTGAAACAGGTTGTACGGCGGACAAACTTAGAGATAAGGTTGTCCGCTAATAAATATGGTTGTCCGGTAAAGAAGAAACACATTTGTTTTTTTACTAAATCTACAGAAAAAAGAACATTCAATGATTTAGTAATATTGTATCAGCCACGACTCCATGTAAACTCTAACAGCAAACATTGTTACCTATTTTTTTTTAAAGTTTGTCTGACGGATAACCTCTGTCAAATTCAGTAGTCTGGCGCATTTTTTGTTTGTCTCGGAGAAACGGTTACGCCTTTATTACGCTCAATAACCCCTTGATCGAAAAAAAGTATTAACATGAATTTACATTTTGTGCGATAACTGCCTATAAATATTACATTAGGGTCTCAGAATAATTTGCACTCCTAAGCTTACAATAAACCGGGCCTATTTGTAGTTGCACGTGATGACTATTATTACTTTGATCTCACCAGACTGAAAAGATCTATATAGATTTTGACGTATACGATTGACTAAGATCTAGCTATTATTATGCTTGGACTGTGACCAAGCATATTGAGTTTTCTTTGGTTCTTTCTAGTTTGAATCCCTCTGTCCAAAAATTGGAATGCTATTTCTCCCTGAGTTTTCATTCAATCAACTTCAAACGCTGGCACAATGATCCTTATGTATCGGGGATGTGTCTCATATCTTTCTTAAGAATTCCCAGTCGTTTGACCGGATTTATTCAGGATTTTCTGGATCACTATGTGGATCAATGTTAAATCTCGATGGGTTATTTCTCCTTGAGTTTTTATCCAATCGACTTCAAACCTTGGCACACTGATCCTTAGGTATTTGAGTTTTATGCTATAACTTTTTTTTAAGAATTCAGAGCTGTTCTTCCGGATTTATTCAGGATTTCTAGATCACTTTGTGGGCCGATGTCGGTTCAATGGTGTACATGTCGGATGCAGCCATATTCGTGGTATGAATAGACTGAGGCTGAAATGCGGGCAGTCTGTCTAGGCTGGATCGCCCTTTTAACCCTTTAAATGCTAGATTTGATAATTAAATTGCATTCGCCTAGTGCTGTTTCAATGCAGTCTTGCAGACGGATGCCCACCATTGAACGAACCTTGAGTATTTACTATGGACAGTAGTAACGTTTTAAGTGCTATACTTGACTATTAAAATAACCAGCATTAAACCAACAGGGGGTCAAGTCAATGTGTTTACTGGACACACTTTATGTGCTTCCATTTGACAAACAAATATTTGTATATTCAAAAGTACAAAACCCGACTGAGTGTTAAGGTGCGCAAATACTTGCGCAAGTGCGTAAGTACTTGGGCAAGTACTTGCGTAAGTGCGCAAGTACTTGCGCAAGTAAAGTGTACAAGTACACAAGATCGAGCGTAAGTGCGCGAATACATGCGTGAGTGCGCAAGTACCTGCGCAAATGCGCAAGTCCTTGCGCAAGTGCTCAAGTACTTACGCAAGTGTGTAAGTGCTTGAGCAAGTACTTGCGCAAGTATTTATGTAAATGAGTAAAATCGCAAGTACTTGCGCAAGTGTTTGCACAAGTACTTGCGCAAGTAAGTACGCACGTGAAGTGTGCAAATACATGCGCAAGTGCGTGAGCGCGCAAGTACGCTAGTGCTTGAGCAATTACTTGTACAAGTGCGTAAGTACGCAAGTGCTTGAGCAAGTAATTGCGCAAGTGCTTAAGAAAGTAATTGCGCAAGTACATGCGAAAGTGCGTGGTTGCTCAAAAACGGAAGTGCGCAAGTACACGAGTGCGCAAGTACACAAGTGCGCAAGTACTTGCACAAGTGAGTAAGTACTTGCACAAGTACTTGCGCAAGTAGTAAGCGTAAGTGGTCAAGTATTTGCGCAAATAACCTACTTGCGCAAGTGGAAACCTTTAAATGCTTCATTACAAAATTAAAATAACAGTTGTTATTCCAGCAAACACCAAACGTCGATCCAATGTTGTTTTAATGTTGGGCTAGCGTCGCAGACAGTGATACATCATTTTGCCAACAGAGATAATGTGTTTACTGGGTTGATCCTCTGAATGTTTTTCCATTTCACAAACAAATATATATCTATATAAAAGTACAAAAGCTCAGTGGGGACTGCCGATTTCTGAAATTCTAAGTCTGAAGTCCGAACTCTTCAGTCTGAAATCTAAAATTCCAAATCAAAATGGCTGCCAACAAAAACCATGAACAAGATTCCAATCAATCTTTCATAATAAAATTAACCCAACAAAATTCACAATGGCTGACAAAAAATCATAAAACCTAGTTCAAACATAATTGTTACTTGAAAAGTCACAGTTCCCTTCTAGTTCTCCTTTGCGAATGATATAATAATCTGATTTCCTATTTATTACAAAGTGATGTTGCCTGCTTCACTCTTGTGTCGCTCTTATTACCATGATTACAACGCCATAATTTTAAAAAGATCTTGTTTCTGATAGGACAGTGTTGTGGATTATTAAAACACATGACGAATAGTAACACAGACTAAAGTATTTTAATTTAGCAAAGTATTTTTCTGGGATATTGTACAAGAGAGAATTAAACTAATCTAGCTTACTACTTGTAACCGATGTAGGTTCTCTGACTAATCTTACAAGGAAAATAAAGTGCGGCGAAAAGTTCGTGTTAAAGTTCATTCACCAAAGTAGTCTTACACATCACTCAGATAAAATTCCTGTAATATACAACACATCAGTAAGTGAATCGTTAACTATTCTTTTGCTCAATATTGAAAAAAACTATTTAACGTACATTACTCGGCATAATCTTCTCCATAATTATCATTCAGGTCCAATCATAATCTAATTATTGGTTGTCAGAGTTGCCATTTAAAAGTTAACAATACTTTCACAATGAGCCTTCAGGGATGTAAGGAACCCCGTCATCTATGGCCGGGGCTCCCACAGAGAGCCCTTGCACAAACATGTACCGCTCACATACAATCAATCAACCACCATAATCATCGTCCAATATCTACAGATTATAATGAAATGTAGCCTATCAAAAAATATAATTTACACTAACATGTCACTTATGTACGTTACACATGCAGTCCTAAATAAAATACGGAAACCTAAATTAATCCTTTTTTTTCTGGATCTTATATACAATATTGCATCTTTATTAATCTAAACCAGCTTTATCCGCGCAAATTTAAACAATTAACGAAATGATTCCCTAAAAAAGACTAAATTTAATGCCTTCATATAATCTTTCACTGGTCAGGTGAGCAGTCCTGTCCATTGATTTATCTATATGATATAAACATTATTTATTTGTTAGAAAAAGAGCTGAGATCCTTGTGAAAAGATAATATAATATAATATAATATAATATAATATAATATAATATAATATAATATAATATAATATAATATAATATAATATAATATAATATAATGTAATATAATATAATATAATATAATATAATATAATATAATATAATATAATATAATGCTTGGTCTATGATCATATTTCCATGCATCTGCAGCTCGTATAATTCGCATAATGAAATACAACTGGTTATAATATTATCATTTTTCATGAGCGTGTAATTGCTGGACATGATTAGACAATAACACGTAATACTTCTTGTCTGAGCTCATGATATACATTAGTAGCCTCTTCAGTTTCTATCGGGAAACAGAGATTTTTCTCAGACAGGATGATGGAGAAGAGCTCGTACATATCTTTATCATTTGTGACAATTTTTGTTCTAAAAATACATTCTTCTTTGCACGCCAGAAGGTCTTGGATAGTAACTTCGCAGAGATAATCTTGAGTATCGTACAAACTTGGCAATCTATACATGACGGAGGGGCGTCCACTTGGTGCAGTTGCATTCCGTGATGGCCGAATGTTGTGATTATTCCACGTTTCTAAAACTTTATCAATGTCATCCTAGAATAAAACAATACAATTGAATCAACTTTAACTTCAACGATGTCGCAACACACTGAATTGTTTTACCCTCCTTTCAACAATAATTATAATTAGTACCTTACGCTGCGCTTTTTATTTACAGTTTTACTCAGAAATACTGCATGTATGCATAACAACCTTTCAACCAATAAACAGTGGTACTGACTAGAATATAAATGAAATGAATCGGGCTTTAGGGGGCCAGGAGAACCTACTGAGGATGGTGAGATGATTGAGATGACACTGTCCTCCAGACACAGGATTCGAAATTCGAGCCCTGGCGGTCTGAGGCCGAGCACGCTACCTCTCGGTCACGGAGGTTCCCCACAATACTGACTTTCACACGTGGATGGGGAAGAAACATTTTTGTTTCTTTCAAACCGCCGAGACCGGGAACCGAACCCCGAACTCTGGCGTGAAAGGCAGCGGTGCTAACCACTACCCTAGGGCCCCCGCCCACTGACTAGAATAATAACACTTGTATGTGCACTTTATTAAAAACGTGCTAAATAGTTGATCCCGATTCAAAGCCACTTTTGCCTAGTTAGTATATTTTTCTATTTTTTTCTGGGTATAAATTGTGTCACATTGACTGTTTCTATTTTCCTAAAGATAAATGTTCTATTTGCTACTGTGGTTATAGATTTTGTGAACTTAATTTGTTACGCTTCGAAATTGAAAAAGCTGAGATTCGTGTAAACTTACGTCAAATTGGACCGACAACAAACGCCAAGATTAATTTTTAGTGTTAAATTGTGTATCGCTACAACGAAAACGCCACTTTGATAGCGAATAATTGCATTCCCCCAATGCAGTGCTATTCTGGCTAGGATATCGTTTGGATCGTCTAAAAAGAGTTTTACCTCTTTAGTTTGGCAAGAACATTGGGATAGTTGTAAATAATATATACGTCAAATATAATAAGTCATGATATGGGAATTGTCTGCATGTCATCTGCATGTTAATGCGTTCGCATCTCCTATTTCGAAATTAGACCACCCTCGGCCTGTGTATCTATTTCTCGTGTGAGCGAGAATGGGTAGGTAAATTTGGTTGAATGTTTTATCATAAAAAAGTCATTAGATAATTATCTTATTTATCAGATAATTCTGTCCCCAATAGTAACTAGATATCAGCTGATACAAACCATATATTTTGTATATTTTTATACATGATAAATCAGCAGTACATATCTCGCTTTTAAAAATAATGTACATTTTTTGTTTCAAAGGATATGGGATATGAAATTATTGTGATGTAGTTCAATCCTTATCTGATTATATATACAATAACATTTCTTAGAAGTATTATTTACTTGCCTGAACAATATGCATGAAACAATACTGAATCAAATTCACATCAACGTATGATCCACTGAAGTGACCGTTTCCTTCGAGTTCTTTAAAAAAGTTAATCCAAAATTCACTGCACTGTCTTCGTAGAAAACTCCACCAATACTCTATTCTTTGATTCGACGTACTTGGCCCGTCAATGTAGCTGAGGTCTCCAGCTCTCGAATCTTCGCCATCTTTTCTTAGAAAAGTATGAAAATCTTTCACGTGGACGTTTTCAGTCCCACAGTCACCGCGAATGATTCTGGGACAACCCCCCTGCTGCTCAACAGTGTTGATGTAGTACCCACCAACCAGTCTCGGATCACTGCTGCTGTTGTATGCATTAAGCCAAAGCACTTGTCTGGAAAATCCATCTATGCACCCGTGGATACAAATTCCGAAACGTTTCAATTTATCGTAGCCATCAAAGTGCCAAATAAAGTTTGGACCCTTTGAAACATATGTCCTGCGCTTCAGTCGTCTTCTTCGGCGAATGTCATTTCCAACTGGATCCAGCAGACCAATGATAGTGCGCACGTCCTCTTTTCGACAGTGATAACCCATTGACTTGCATTTCTGAGTCATCCATCTGTAGCCATGTAACTGTCCACTACCTTTAATCTCTTTTTCTATCACGTTAAC
Source organism: Flabesymbios commensalis (assembly GCA_964017125.1). Lineage (NCBI taxonomy): Eukaryota > Metazoa > Annelida > Polychaeta > Terebellida > Flabelligeridae > Flabesymbios > Flabesymbios commensalis. Next base: position 46,234 of record CAXHKU010000881.1, on the reverse strand, counting down.
CAAGTCCACGGCAGGGGTGTATCCCTTGCGCCGGCCTAGTCCCAATTGTTTTAGTATACGTTTTAAGTGACGTTCGGATAATACAACATTGTGAATTGAGAACATCGCATACACTATATCCTTGTAGAGAAGACCCATGTCGTAATAAAGCCTTGCAAGCTTATACATGTCTACATCAGGCATGATTGGTCAGCATTTAAAAAACTGAAAACAGTGAAAAAACATACAATAGTTCACAAATATCATCTTGAGTTGATATTGGATTTTGAAATACAATTCTGATTAAAGCTAAATCGGTGTACATACCTATCACACAATATGCCTTTGCTCAGCTTTCCATCTACAATATGGTGGTCGCTATTTCGTACAAACGAAATAATATTTCGTACAAACGAAATATTATTTCGTACAAACGAAATATTATTTCGTACAAACGAAATAATATTTCGTACAAACGAAATAATATTTCGTACAAACGAAATAATATTTCGTACAAACGAAATAATATTTCGTACAAACGAAATAATATTTCGTACAAACGAAATAATATTTCGTACAAACGAAATATTATTTCGTACAAACGAAATAATATTTCGTACAAACGAAATAATATTTCGTACAAACGAAATAATATTTCGTACAAACGAAATATTATTTCGTACAAACGAAATAATATTTCGTACAAACGAAATATTATTTCGTACAAACGAAATAATATTTCGTACAAACGAAATAATATTTCGTACAAACGAAATAATATTTCGTACAAACGAAATAATATTTCGTACAAACGAAATAAACGAAATATTATTTCGTACAAACGAAATAATATTTCGTACAAACGAAATAATATTTCGTACAAACGAAATAATATTTCGAACAAACGAAATAATATTTCGTACAAACGAAATAATATTTCGTACAAACGAAATATTATTTCGTACAAACGAAATAATATTTCGTACAAACGAAATAATATTTCGTACAAACGAAATAAACGAAATATTATTTCGTACAAACGAAATAATATTTCGTACAAACGAAATATTATTTCGTACAAACGAAATAATATTTCGTACAAACGAAATAATATTTCGTACAAACGAAATAATATTTCGTACAAACGAAATAATATTTCGTACAAACGAATTAATATTTCGTACAAACGAAATAATATTTCGTACAAACGAAATATTATTTCGTACAAACGAAATCATTTCGTACAAACGAAATATTATTTCGTACAAACGAAATCATTTCGTACAAACGAAATATTATTTCGTACAAACGAAATAATATTTCGTACAAACGAAATCATTTCGTACAAACGAAATAATATTTCGTACAAACGAAATAATATTTCGTACAAACGAAATAATATTTCGTACAAACGAAATATTATTTCGTACAAACGAAATAAAAAAAATCACCACACTTAATGTCCCTTTATGGGCTCCGTAATTTATGATTTTTGCAGCCCTACGTGTTTTCTGATCATCTTCGCAGGTTGCTGTTAGAGGTAAATTCACTCTTAGAATTGCTAACATTTACTTTGCTAAACTCTCTCAGTCCCTAGGAATAATTGCCTGCAATATTTATCTTTGGCGCTATTTCCTGAAATAAACAAACCTTTTCCCGTCATTTTAATATCATCTTCCCAGGTTGCTGTCACAGGTAAATCCACTCCTACAATTGTTGTCGTTTACAATATTCCCTAGGTAGACAGGGATATATCCTAACCAATCTAATAAACATGTCTGTCAAACTTTTCTTAACGGTTTCTATAGTATTTTTTCCCGTAGATTTCAAATCTGCCAGATACCATTCAAGATTTTGCATATTTAATTAGCTTATTTGCATATTTGGACTGATGATGTATATGGTTTTACTTTATATCCTGTTAGCATATAAATTCAGAACAGTGTGCAGATGATAACCTCATTCTGGGAGGAAGTTATTCAAATATAACTATGATATAACACAATTTTACCAAAATATCAAACTGTAGAGATCAAAACACATCAAAAACCTCTAAAAAATCATTTGACAGTATAATGGTGTCTGACATTGTATTCTTTGATCCAAAAAACCCCGATCTAGACACTCAGATCGCTCAAATATGATATCTAGAAGCTAAGATATCTTGATTTTAGTTTCGGCTGGCGCCCATTTTGTGTATAAGATGTATTGTGTATAAGATGTAACTCTCTGAAATTAAATATATATTATCAGGCATTCAAATCATCATTTTATCTAAAAAAGGTCAAGTTGTGCACTTTTTGCTAAGACGTACATGTTGGGTATTGTATTTCATTGGCCACGTGACCTATGTCCTTCCAATGACCTCAAAAATAACATTGTCGTCAAAATTGCATTATGGGATCTCAAAACCCGAACTTAGGGCCAAAAAACACATTTCTAGGAATGCCGGAACTGTACTGATAGCCGATAACTTTTTTTAGGGGGGCCATACTGGAAATATGCAAATTAGCTAATTAAATATGCAAAATCTCGAATTGAATCCTGTGTCTGGAGGACAGTGTCATCTCATTCATCTCACTATCCTCAGGAGATTCTCCTGGCCCAGTTTAGCCTATATGTGCAAAAAGGTGGCCTAAAGCCCGATTTATTTCATTTCTCTTGAAAAAAACCCATTTTATTGCTTATTTCCCAGATTTCTGTCAGACGTAAAGCCACTTGTCATTCTGGACAGGTGGGGGATAAATCATTTGAAACTAGTTTTAGCCTTAACGTAATATACGTGAATAAATGACAAGTAGTACACAACAATAAGGCTCATATTGAAGGTCATGAATAAAACCCGACAGCGATCCATTTTAGGGATAGGATGCTGAGGGTTTTTTCGTATCAATTAATGAGGTCGAGCCCTTTTCATTTGGCCTCTTTCCCTCGAAGAAATCTTCAGGGCTCCCGGTCCAGTATTAGTCAATTAATCTGAATATGTTGGCGGCTGGTAGTGTTGGCGTTTCACAGATTCAGGTCTGACTCATTTCCTAACCTTCACTTTGATAGAGCAGTGGTAGTCCGATAAGTAGACGGTTTTATTGAATTTTTACCAGTTCTCATTTCATTTTTATGCGGTTTTTATTATCATTTGCATTTGGTTACTTTGTTTATTTATTTTAATTACCTATGTCTTAACCCTTTCAGGCCTGAATTTACCATAGTCATCTTCATCCACTACAAGCCGCGAATTGCTGTCGCAATTCTCGACTTGCAGTGGATGAAGATGATTTGATGTGGTTTAAAAATTAAAGAAAATTGCCATAAGTTTCGTGGAAATTATCATTATAAAACACTTAGTTGTTGAAAAATGAAGTCTGTTTTCAGGGATGTAAAATGATGTTTTAATGCATCGTGAGGACCTAAAGGGTTAATTGACAATATGAGTCTTTGCTGGTTGGTCATTACAATATAAAATACGTCAGGAAAAATAAATGCAGGTTCTGTAATTTTTTTATTCTATACAACATTTATAGAACGATTGAAAACAGACAATGTTGACATAATTTGCAATTGAGCCTGATGCTTTCTTAATCATTGTAGAGTTTGTAAAATACTTGGATTTGTTTGTTTTCTAATTATTAAAGATCCTATGTCACTTTATTTCTAGTGTCAAATGCAAATAAACTCGTGTAATGGGAAAACTGGAAACTTTAGCTGCAATACTTCATGTCAATAATTAAACTTTCATTTCCAATGTATACTACTTCGTGTCTAAAATTTATTCAAAATTAAGGCATGTGATACAATATGTGAATCATGCATAACATATAGCCATTAGCATGATAAACATGATAAAGAAACACATATAAGTCATCAGGATAATGTAACGAAATTCAAAACAAAAATACGGTAATATTTCACCTAAAATGAGACGTTATTATGTTAAAGGCACCGTGCGTCTCCAGACATATAGATTAAATTCCCGTATTTCTTATTTTTGACATGGTTGTCAATAATAAGGAATTTCGTCTTTATATCTAGCAAAACTGGTAAATGCGCAGCTCAAAAATTAAAAAAAACTTTTGCAGTTATATTCTATGGACATGTTTACATCATATGGTCATATTAAGAAGCCAAACTAAAATCACCATTTTTGTATGATTTGAGCCTGGGTATGGGCCTTTAAGTGTATTTGATTCTGGAGATTGTGATGGTGTAGAGCGATTTTTGAGTTTATTTCGATATTGTATAGATCAAAATATATAAATAGTAATCTAAGGGGATTTGATTTGTTCATATTAGGTTTTATATATTTTTTTTATCTTTTATCTTTAATTGGTAATGACGTCATCTAAAATATTACACATTTTATTAGGGTTCGCTGTATCCGTTTCATCTCAATCCACTTAACTGTCCAACGCTGTGCGAATGTAGAAACAGCACTACAAAATAATACTGTCTGAAACCGCGGCCTCTCGTCCCTGGCCAGCATCTATGAACAGCCTCGCAGACGGTAGGCCAATATTAAGCCAACATTGGCTGAATTAATCATCATTATGTGGCCTGGAATAATGTGGATTAGACAAAAAACAGCACCAGGTTAACTTAACAAGTGTGACATAATTTATACAATTGATCATGTTTATGATTGCTTTGGTTGCCACATCCAATTATGAAAATTGTTTCTTTATTTCTAATCAAATATAATTTAAAATGTATAATATTATGTATTTACAGTTGCAATGAACTTGTTGAGCAGGAGACACAATGAAGTCGATGCTGGATTCGTTGCTCTATATTTGACTCACAATGTTTATTTTTACCATTTTAAGATACATGTATTTACTATTGTGTAAAACGAGATGTGTATTGCAATTCTCGGTTGACCCTTATCCTAATTTTTATTTTTATTTTTAGCCACTTGAAGTTGTGTCTCGCTACCGCGACCCACAACTTCCAGTGTCTGAAAACTACTCAAATTTGTTGAATTTGAGCACAAATATTTGCAAATCCTGACGTTTATAGACACACTTCATTCCCAATAACAGTGATTTGGTGGACTAATAAAACAGATTTAAAACGACAATAGTCGTGATCAGCATGATTATAAGTGTCAACATGATTTACATAGCATTTGGCCGGTTGCATCATCCTGACGATTCTGACAGTTACGACAGAAAACACCATACATCTACCCAATGTTGGGTTAATGTTGGCCCATCGTCTTCGACGATGGGCTAACAGTAACCAAACATTGGGTAGAGGTATCGTGTTTGCTGAGAATCTGTTATTTTGGTATCATTCACAGCGGATTCCAGTTGTTCAAGTCAATCTCTACATACAGTATAGCGTCAAGCAAAACAAATTTTCTCCACTGCTTCCAGAAAGTAGAAAGCAGATTCTGGAAAGCTCATCAAATGTCAATCAGTGACAACTATTGGATGCGTGCAGTCACCCGATCACTCTATAATCTCGACACCCCCGGGTTCGGTCGGGCTGCCTGTCATGTGATAGCTGGTATACGTCATGAGTTTAAAAATAATTGTATTTTCTTTCAGTTGGAAACAGTACACAGTACGTTTAGATTTGAAGGTTGCTATCGATACTACAGTTGCAACCTTCAACAATACTGAATATATTCCCCGCTACAATTTAGTTTTGTGCATGGGAGATGTGGATGTTTCCCCGCAATCGGACCAACATCACTGACGTCAATACAACGTGAAATAACGTCAACTTAATTATTAAAACATAATATTTATCATAGCCATAACCGTGGGCACTTGGCACTACGTGACCATAAATACTGTGCCCGATTTTGCTCCGCGAAATGCACTGTGGTCAGGATCATGACTCAATTCTCACAATATATTATACATTTACAGGCATATTTTTTAACCCTTACAACGCTGAAATGTTTATATTATATAAACCATAGAGAACAAAGGGTTATTTACGATTTAAATCGTTATAAATGTCGTAGTTAGCTATACGCGCTCCCTTTGAATGCCTATGGTTCTGAAAGGAATTAAACAGTAACTGTATGTATGTAAATAGAATTATACTTAACAATAAGTCAATTATCTACATTTGCCAGTGTAAAAGCTGAAAATACAACAGAACTTTGGTGATTCAGGGGCTTGCCAAGTTTATGCCCGCATACATAATAGATAAGCCATCATTTAATAGTCATAATCATTCAGATCAATTAGTTTAGTTTTTAAAAACATGTGAAATCAAGAATATATTGGAAATCTATTCTTGGTGAAATACATAGACTTACAAAATGAGCACATGAGCACGTAAATGTGGTTACAAATATTGCTGTTTTCTATTTATTTATTTATTCATTTATTTGCACTACATTTGCGTATACCCGAAACAAATCATGATACATGTACAGGACACTGAAATAGCCGACTCTATGATTATCAGCCCTTGCAGGATTTAACCCTTTAAGCCCTCACGATGCATCATTTTACACCCCCAAAAACAGACCTAATTTCCATACAACCAAAGGTTTTAGAACGATAATTTCCATGAAACTTGTTCACAAATACATGGTAATTTTCTTTAATTTTTAAACCACAGCAAATCATCTTCATCCACTACAAGTCGAGAATTGCGACAGCAATTCGCAGCTTGTAGTGGATGGAGATGACAATGTAAAGTCAGGATTGAAAGGGTTAACCCGTCATCCGCGTATTTAACCCTGCCAGCGCGGGGATTCACTTTAGACGTCATAATCTTACGTCTAAAGTCGATCCATGTAAGACCCCTGTAAGAGGTAAAATATGTATAATGGCCGTAGGAATTCACATAGGAATTCAACTGAAGCGGAAAGAGCTAACTAAGACTTTTATGATGATATCGAATTGAAAATAACCATTTGGTCTTTTTGTTTTATAAAAATAATTGAACACTTTAAGGGTTACGTTTTCTCCCAATTGACGTTGTGCCTCGCTACGGCGACCCACAACTTTAAATGGGTGAAAATTACTGATGCATGTATCTGTTTAATAGGAGACTAAGCATTTGCACACCTCGCTGTTTAATCATTCCTAATAACTGATTTCACCTGCAAATAAAATCGATTAAAACGATTTTAATCGTGCTTACCGCCTAATAAAGTGTGCTCACATTTACTTTAGTTGCCTAGAGATGCGAATTCTCATTTAAACCCTTTAACCGCCAAATTATTCAATCCGGATTTTCAGCCACTTGAAGTTGTGCCTCGCTGACGCGATCCACAACTTCAAGTGAGTGAAAATTATTCAAACTTGACAAAATGGAGGTCAACTGTTCTCAAATCTTGCTGATTGATGTCACATTTTATCTTCACCATGTTTAAAAGGTGGTACTTAATATGGTAATGAAAAATGAAAACCCGAATATATTCGGCACCGGCGGTTAAAGGGTTAAGGTGAATGAAACTTGCTTGATTTCATAAAATTCCTAAGCAAGTTTGATTAAACCATTTTATCCTGATATATTTGTATTGACAATATGCAATTTAGTGAAAAAATGTCTAATCGTCCCCTTGGATATGAAAGGGTGTATCTGCTACTTTGCAAAGTGACAGATACACTCTTTCATATCCAAAGGGACGTAATAGGGTTGAATGGTGTTCCCAATAAGAATGAATAATCTGCAAATGCCAGAAATCGTCAGAATCTTAGTGATTCAGCCCGCAAAAAACGACACCGTCACTATAAATGCAAATGACGTTTGGAAAGGCCGTCTTGCTGGAATTAAGTAAGTGTGATTTTCCCAGATGGTAGGGGAAATTACATTGTATTGCATTGTGTGTCTATTAATACCAAAAAATGGTGATGTTGTGTGTTATGTGAAACAGCTTTGGTGACATATGTTTCTGATTTACACTCTACTTCACGCAGTCTGAGTTTGATTGCACCGCAAGACTCCCCGCGATTGCTTAAAACGCGACCGTCGTGGCAGGTTTTAGAAAATCGCAGACAAGCTGATTCTACGACGGCCTCATGTCACACCAGGAAGATTGTTACCAACTTGGCGTCGTAAGCTATAGCAGCGATCCTGGTGGTGACACGTAGGCCCCCAAGTGGGTGTTCTGGAAGCGATATTGAGACATTACGATATCGTCGCAGGTTGCCTCATCGCAACAACGGCTAAAGCGTGTCACGACTAAGACTGAGCTTGTTCAGTCTTGACGACAGATTCCGACGCGACAGAAATCAACGAAATCGAAGTCTGGAGTTGCCACACCGTACCGACTGTTTAAGATTATTGTCCTGCTTTAAGCAATCAGGGACAGTCCTTGTATTCCAGCAAAGGTATGCCTTAAAAATTATTGATCTCGCTAGCCCTTGAATATACGTGTCATGTCATGCGGTTTTGTGTTCTGGCTTCATGCATGCGTTGTGTATGTACATGACATGACTATCACAGTCGTAAATAGTCGTATAAAATAATTCTTTTAAAATCGTCAATGTTTGGTAGTCACACATGCCCAGAGCATGAATGCACAGCGCCATCCTACGTATCAGAAAATCGTGCCTATTCGTGACACAATAAATTATTGTCAGGACAGGAGATTTTGCCAGTCGTGCCTCAAATTCGTGCACGTGTGAAGGCACTGTCAACATAAGTCGTGTGCAATCGGCAAATGTCGTGTCTGTGTGAGCAGCGCCACGTGTCTATCAATTTTCATGATATCGTTTTTACTCTTAAAGCTCCAACACACCGCAAAGACTCCTGACAATTGCTTAACACGCGACCGTCGTGGCGAGTTTTAAAGAATCTTAGACAAGCTGGTTCTACGACGGCAGCATACCACACCAGAAACACTGTCACCGACTTTGCGTTTTAAGCTATTGCAGTGATCCTAGTGGTGACCGTGTAGGCCCGCTAGTGGAAACATTTTCAGTTAGCATAGATGAAATCATGTCACATGACTTGCAAGTCACATGACTTGATGACTTGATGCTACTTTCTGATTTGATAAAACATTTTGAATTCCTCATACATAAAAACCTACGTGTAGACACCAGAATGAATCTTCTAGGTGCATTTAAAAAAAAATATGAGCAGACATAGATTTTTCATGTTATTTTTATCTTTTAGAATTCCTCATACTTATAAACCTGGGTGTAGACACCAAAATGAATCGTCTAGGTGCATTTCTTTGAACGTTAGGAGCAATCATGGATTTTCCAGGTGCGCCTGGCGGCCATTTTGGTTTTTTGCTTCCTGTGACTTTAGGTCTAACTTTTTAAAAGTCTATCCTGGTTATTTTCATAGCCACATGATCCCAGTACATGAATGTAAAGTCAAACTCTCTGCCTCTTTCATTTTATACGGGGTCCTATGACAGAGCCAGGAGTAATATACATGTAGGGAAGCCTCTCTGAGTGTCGCATTGGAGTACATGAAAAAAAAACTAATACACAATACATTACTCATGTATAGCCTCGCCTCATTTTCTGCACGCTGCATACAACAAGACAAACCCCGCGGACTCGTGAATGCGTCCTCATCCTCTTCGTTTTTTTACAGTGTACGGTGACATAGCGAATTGACATTTAAGGGGCTACTATTCAATCTTTAGGGGGGGGGGGAGTTAGAGCTAGGACATGTTGTAAAGGCCCTCAATTTTTTTCACATCCTCATTAAATGGCACTTAAATGAAATACATATTTTGCTTGAGACAGTGTGAAATAAGTCGAATATTGCAGAAAGGGGGTTGAAATAAATAATTTGTCCAGTTCAAAAATTCCAGACCCCCCTCCTAGTATTTGAATGGTGACCTCTTTACACATAAAACAACGTATATGCCCGATCACGATGACTAACATCCAATCCAGGATAAAATCGAAATCAGAACTACATGTACCAGGCGAGTCCACAGCCGAACACATCGCGGAAGATCATCACCATATGGAAGGCTGTCGGACTAAAAATAATGCAACCCTGTGTATAAATATCTGAAAAACGCTTTGGCGAGGCTGTTGCTTTTCAACATTCTCAACGCTGATAGTGTAAAGTGAATCATAAATAATAAAAATACAGAAGCATCATTCAGGATTTATTGTTAACATATTAAGGTATTGTGTTGATAGCGGTGGTAATGCAATGCTAATTATTGCATCAAATACACGCCATGACAAAACTGTACCAAATAGATTTTAGGAGCGATCACATCAAAATATGTTATCAGGTTTATTATGTTTGTGAATATTATAAATTTAATAACTATTATACCTCAACAGCAATTCCAGCAGACATAGGACGTTTATCAATGTTGGTTTAACGTTGACCCACCGTCTACGACGTTGGACCAACGTTAAACCAACGCCTTTTATCTGCTGGGATGTACTTTGTTAACTATACGTGTACCTTTAGCCGAGTATTGCGCCATATTAGAGCACTTATTGCTTATGTGGTTTGTTCAGCGTAGTCTAAACTGGCTTCTCAGAGACAAACAGAATTTCCCGTGCCTGCAGAGCCCTGCAGTAATATTTCCGCGAGCCACTCGGTGGCGCTGTGGCTTCATCTCGTGTTATTTGTTCATTCTCTTGACCTTTGATGACTTCCCTTTAGCCACACAGCCTCTCATCGTCCATGTCATGTCCCACTATCCTTTTTGAGGCTGCTTTCCATTTTGATATTTTCCACAGCAGCGCTCATCCACTCGAGGTTTTTCAGTACATCGTTTGTACCTGCTGTTTCCAAGTAAACAACGCAATTTTCTGTCGAAGCGCTCCTAGAAATGGCAGATGCTTTTAAAAAAGTCATGTTTTTTATATTATAAAAGGATAATTCTCACCACACGCGTGGCTGATGCCTGCTTTTTATTGCAGCGCACATAAAATTACTTGCATGAATGGACCATAGTAGCTTCCTCCGGATGGCGGGCTGAGGTGATCCTTCAACCTTACAACGCTGAAATATTTTGAGTAAACCATGGAGACCAAAGGGTTTTTGCAATTTGAAATCATGATAAAATTATGATTTATTGTCTTAATTAGCTCTTTCCGCTTCATTTGAATTATGATTTTCATAGTTGCTATGATAGCCGTGTCCTTTCTGTTTTGATAACTGCAAGAATTTTTGAGAAATATTCATAACGTTTTGTTTTATGAAACTTTTAATATTTTAAAATTAGTTATGTAATCATTAAATTTACATTTTAATGAAAACCGCGGTGAGGTACCTTTTCGCATGGCGGGTCACAAATGTTTGCTGTTTTCTGGGATGTATCATAGTGAAACCCACGAGTGTGAGAAGTATATCTATACTATGTATCTTGTAGCTTATGTTGGAGTGGTAGGCCTACCTCAAACAATGTTAAGTAACAGCTTTGACTGGGAAGTATTTTAAATCACTACTTCTGTTATAAATTACAATCAGACGAGTGTGCTAAAAGATGTTGACACTGACAGAGCATAAATAAGATCCTGATAAATCAAGATACATCGACACCAAAAAATAACGTTGCTTAAGAAACGTTTCTGTGGAATATAATACTAATGCGTGGCACCTCGAAGTCAGCAGACTATTTTAAGCTACTACATGTTCGTATTTTTTGTTAAAAGCAAAGTAAGATGAACTTTGCCAATATGTCGGTTCAACGTAAGGCGAGACCCACATTTCTCTGGCCATAATGTTGATCTAACGTATTGTTTTTATCAGATAAAGCTGTATATATATATACGTGGGCAACGTGTGCTCTTCGCGAATGCAGGCCAAGCAACGCATGTCCACAACAACAACTGTCTGCAGTAGACCAGCAGCACTGCCTGCAATCCGTGCAGATTGCGCTGTAGTTTCTGGCACACTGGCGTCGCGGCTGCACGTTGGTATGACCGCCTCTCAGCGCGCGCGATCTACTGCCACTTGGCAGGCTCTTAGCCAGTGATCCTGACACAGTCTGGAGGGCCATCCTGTCCGGGAGCTACTTCACCGGGATCCTATTTGACACGGCAGCCAAGTTTGACCAGGAGTGCGATTGACGTTTATATTGCGTCAGGTTGTGTTGAACGCATGCTCTGGAGCTATAATCCGCCTGAATATACTTATTTAGGAACAAACTGAAGCGCGACTCTGAGTTTTTACTGACACTCCTCATTTTGATACAATATTGTGACAGATAGAAGCACGAAGTTGGAATCTCACCCTACTCCCAACAAGCTGTAAATACATGCATGGTACAGGAGGAGTAAAGACACCATCTTACTTGTAGTATTTGTTCGTCAAGTCTTGCCTTTTCTGTGCTTGGTACAAGAGGAATAAAAACATAATCTTACATGTAGTATTTGTTCGTCAAGCCTTGCCTTCTCTGTGCTTCTTGGTACAAGAGGAGTAAAGACATCAAATTACTTCTAGTATTTGTTCGTCAAGCCTTGCTTTCTCTGTGCTTGGTACAAGATGAGTAAAGACAGCATATGTCTTATACTATTTGTTCGTCAAGCCTTGCTTTCTCTGTGTTTGGTACAAGAGGAGTAAAGACAGCATATTTCTTCCAGTATCTGTTCGTCAAGCCTTGCCTTCTCTGTGCATACAAACTGGATACTCCCGCTTAGATATGTAAGTAAAACCTTTTAATCAAACTAAGAGGCAATAATTCGATGTATTCATGTAATTAACCATTGAAGCGCTTAAATAATTGTATACAAACCATGGGAACCAAAGTGTTTTCTACCAATTAGAAATCATCACAAATGTCATGTTTTTTTTTAATTCTTCAAATGCGGGGATCGACTTTAGACGTCAGAATCTGACGTCTGTAGACGTTTAAAGTCGATCCCATAAAATCCATGAATCTATGAAATCCATGAAATAATCATACTGCACGACAAAAACTAACTACAATAATTGCTTATCTAAGCAATCAATGATGTTTATCATGTATGTATGTATATATGTATTACAAAATCTGCTGTCACGTGCTAGATCAGGAAAAAAATATTTGAATTAGGAGTCATTTTTACCCGCGTAAACGGTTATAACTGAGAATGGCGATTATAAAGCTGCAAATGATCATAAAGTCATTTTTGTTTGAAACTTTATATCAAGGATTAAATATACAAGGATGCCGTGCATTTAGATTTAAATTTAAAGGCAAGTTCCCCTTTCAGCGCGGGGACCGTCTTTATACGTCAGAATCTGACGTCTGTAGACGTCACATACTGACGTATAAAGACGGTCCCCGCACTAAAAGAATTAAAATATTTATAATGACCGTAGACCCATAACATAGGTCTTCAAATGAAGCAGAATGAGCTAACTCAGACATTTGTGATGATTTCAATATGAAAAAACCTCTGGTCTCGATCGTATTTGCACGAATAATTCAACGTTGTATGGGTTAAACAGTTAAATCCTAAGTTATCAGTGTGGATCACACTACTGCCTTGTGAAGGCAGACAGCAGTAACGCCGGGACTTGCTTGCCTTTGCACAACAGTTTGAATCCTCAATTGCTAGTGGGGAATAATCCCTTTGGCAGATGTGCGGTGTATGGGGTGTATATATCAAGATGTGAAACAATTATACCAAATGTGTTTTCATTATGGTTGACAATACGTTTTGTCACCATTATCGGTGAGCTGTCATTTTCTAGAAGACAGTTGTGCCTTGTACAATGTCACATTGCAAATAAAGTAAAGCTTATATTTTTTATCTTATTTTAATGGAAAAGCATGTTAAGAATTATTTACCCACCCAACAATAGAATATGCATCATATATCATCCAAAATATCATATAAATCTAATAAATTCAATTCGGCATAGCGAATCAAACGAGGCAGCTAGTTATTTTTGAACACAGAATAAGTACATGCGTTACATGCGTTACATTTCATATAAATCATACATCAATCGTCTTAGCAGTTAGTACCAAAGGAGGGATATAGGTTTTTTGTTTAGTACGAATGGATTAATACGGATTGTGTATTTTTTCACACTTAAGTATGATGGCCACCAACAGATAAATATATGTGATTTTAATGATTTTAGCAAAATACTATGATCATAACAATCTCAAATAATGCGCCCATGTGACAATGTGAGCCAAGACTTATAAGCTCTATTCTAACCACATATACGTGGTCGATGCGTTGTCATACGCTCACACACGGCAATGTCCAACATTATTTGGAAAACGGGTCATCCGTGGGATGAGATCAATGTTGGTGTTGTTTGTGTATGAAGCAGTGTATCCCGCAGATCATGATTTCTTTTTTTTAAATGTTCAGATTTTTACAACATTTTTATTAACATTTTTAAGAATTCAGAGATAACCGAAACAAACTATTTGTATACATCAAGAATATTTGAATGTCATCACAGCAGTGGGCCACATGTTGATGCCCTCGGTGCATCGTTGTGTAGACCATCGGTGCTGCAGGGGAATCACCCGATTCTTCTCTTTCTCACACCAATTAACGTCGGTGCCTTTTGAAGTACACTGGATTCCACGGTCTGAGACGGTGGTATAAAGTGTTGTATGCTACACAAAGTTTTGTTGACATGGCAATATGCGACTTAGATATAAATCTAGTTTAGTCTTTTTCAGTACTTATCAATTTTTTAAATTATTTTTTATATATTATTAGTTAAGATCGGTAGGCTATATAACTTCATATACATTTATTTTTTAAAATTGACATGTGAACATATGCAGTCCCTTTAACCCTTTAACCGCCGGTGCCGCATATATTCGGGTTGTCATTTTTTATTAGCACATTAAGTACCATCTTTCAAACATGTTAAAGATAAAATGTGACATCAATCAGCAATATTTGAAAACAGTTGACCTCCATTCTGTCAAATCTGAATAATTTTCACTCACTTGAAGTTGTGGATCGTGTCAGCGAGACACGATTTCAAGTGGGTGAAAATTCAGATTGAATAATTTGGCGGTTAAAGGGTCAAGCATGCTTAAAATGTGTGCACCTCATACGTTTCTCTCATACGTTATTGTGTGACACAGCATTTAGCGTCAGTTTACATGGGAGGCAGAGAACTCATTTAACCGAAATCGTGTAAACGAGTTTGCGTCTAGCAATTCTATACTGCAACCGACGTCATGTTTAAAGGCATCAGGTTTGTATAATAGATACCGATTTATTGAACTACAAATGAGCACCTGCCAGGGTTACTCATAAAAATCATGTCAAGAGCTGTAAGCCATTATAATGTACAATACAACAATGGTGTTAACACCAATTCATTCTTTCATACATGTATTTTCCAGTGACAATCGGGATGACAGTTGGGCCAATGTAGGCCATACATTGGACCGCATGTATAGTGACATTGACCCCACATGTATATTTTGTTATTGGCTGTCATAATTTAAATTCATGTGCAGAAATGTTCATAATCATTAAAACTGAAATTTTGGTGCCTAGGCATTGCACATAATATGTGTAATACTAGCTGCAATGGCGTTTTTTTCCTGAATCAATATTATTGAACCTGAAAAAAATGCATTCTTGGCTAATCACTTATATTCACTAAGTCAAGTGAGGCTTCCATAATGGAGTGACGTCCTCAGAGGGCGAACTTCTCACCAGAGGGCTGAATACGATCCAGCAAAGATGAGACGTTGGGCCAACGTTGGTTTACTGTTGGGCCAACGCCGTAGACGTGGGCGAACAGTAAGCCAGCGTTAGCCCAACGTCTTATTCTTGGTACGACCCGAGTGGTCAGGGTAAAAACTTTCACAAACGTACTTTTGTCGAAGTTGACTTTTCATATTTCTTGATATTTGAAAAATGTGGCTGTTATGATCATTGTCCGTAAATCCATGTTTAGCCAAATAGTTGTTCACCTAATAATGTGCCAATAAATGCTATCATCAGGGACACGAAATTAAATTGTTTTCGAGTGGTTATAAAATGTTCCAAAACTCGGAACAGACAAGGAATTATTTTCTAAAATGTTGAAATTCAAAGAAACAAGGAAAATAACGGTGATGGCGTCTTCTGTAAAATAGACGACAATACTGCTTTAAAGCCAAAAGCCAGTGACTGCTTACTTGAAACGTAAACAGTTAGGACATTTTGGCTTTGTACAGCAGAATATTTGACTACACTGCACTTTCTGAAAAGCATCTCTGAAAAGCCAATAGAATTGGCAGTGCAATTTCCTGATGCATTTTCTTTCTCTCTCTGATATGAAAAGTGATAAGATTTATTGGACGGAACACTATACTTCATATCACTATGAAATCTGAATTGGTGTGAAAGGTCGCAGAAACATTTTTGTAGGGAACGTGAATCTGTATGTAAAATATATCTCGAATACTCAAATATTTGTTTTTCATTTGTAGCTTCTCCTTCTCAATATATTTGATGGGAGTGAGGAGAGCGATTTAACACTTTGCGTGCGAAGAACTGCTTTAATAAAGTTATTCGTTTAAACCTTTAATTTGTTTAACCTTTAATTAAACCTAATTTTGTTTACTTTCCACCCACTTGGAGTTGAACCTCGCTGTCGCGATTCACAACTTAATGTGAATAACTAGGTGAAAATTGTTTAGATTTGTCAAAATGGACGTCAAGAGTTTTGAATTCTCATCAATTGATTTCACATTTTACCTTTAACGTGTTTAAAAGCTGCTATTTAGTGTGGTTTAAAAAAAAGAAAAAAAAACGAATTCAGGGTTTAACATAAGGTTTCAGTTCAGCTCCGTACTGGTGACGCACATATCCACCTGGGAAAGGTTTCAGAATTACAAGAAAAATGGTTATTGTTTGGCCAAATGAAACATAACTTCTAGTGACTACAAGTTAATTGTGGTTATTTAAATTGTTGCTCACACAGTTGTAATAAATACTCTTACATAACTCGCTAAATGCACTTAACCCTTTAACCGCCGGTGCCGCATATGTTCGGGTTTTCATTTTTTATTGGCACATTAAGTACCACATTTTGAATATGTTGAAGATAAAATGTGACATTATCCAGCAAGATTTAAAAAGAGTTGACCTCCATTTTATCAAATCTGAATAATTTTTACTCACTTGAAGTTGTGGATCGCGTCAGCGAGACACAACTTCAAGTGGGTGAAAATTCCAATTGAATAATTTGGCGGTTAAAGGGTTAATCCTTCCAACGCTGAAATATTTTTGCTAAACTATACGGAGACCAAAGGTATCTTTTTAATTTGAGATCATCATACATGTCTCAGTTAGCTCTTCCCGCTCCATTCGAATACCTATGTTATGGGTCTAACGGCCATTATAATTGTCTGAATTCTTTCAGTGCGGGGATCGACTCCAGACGTTTTGGACGACAGATTCTAACGTCTAAATACGGTCACCGCGCTAAAAGAGGTAATGTTTTAGACGACTTTCTCTGTATTAATCTCACCAAATACACACTTGGTTTAATGGATTGAAGATCGCCAATAAAAAATACCTAATTAAAAAATAAATAGCCCCGCAGCTATATTAAAAACAAACTCTATTCCCAGTCTATATCGTAGCATTTTTAAAGGTTTGACTAGTTTGTTTTTCAGTAAACGTCAAATGGCTCATTGATGCGATAAACATTTAAGTGGATAAATCTCTAGATAGCCGAAATATTTTATTTTATATTTTATTTTCGTTAATACTAACTTAACGATATGTATACATATGCCTACTCAGCACTGAAATAGTGAATTAATAATGTGAATAAATAATACCAAATGATGTTATATGTTTCTAACTGATCTATAAAAATAACCAATTAATTCGTTTCAAAGTAGCTAGTGAGTAAGTAGATCGCATAATACAGCTAGGTTATTGGGTTTAATAAGATTACCGGGCTCAATTACAGGCAACGATCGAACTATGCACAATGCTTGTTGCTATCAGACAAGGCAAGGTTGGCTCCATAACTAAAACATGTAGCCTTATCAAACACGAGACGCAGACCTGATGTTGGTTAATTGTTGGACCATCGTCTGCGACGCTGGCCCCAAATTTAAACACCATTGGGCAACATCCCCTGAGTGCTGGGATGTGGTGATGAAAGAATAAAGGTCAAGGTGGGGAAATTATCACGATTTTACGTCCCGTTTTACACTCTCACAAGCAAATGTTAAAAGGGAAAGATATATGTCAGGACATGACTCTATACTCTATTGAAATGACTTCAAGGGATTTCTAAGGTGTACATTACTATAGAAAAAAACATTTGGGCTTTTCAGCGTGGGGAATCAGACGTCTATATAGACGTCAGATTCTTACGCCACCACAATTAGAAGTTATACGTTGTCGAAACACAATTTATTGTTGTCACGATTACATATCCATTGTATTTTGACAAAAAACTACTTGTATTTCAGTAACACTAACTTGCATTTTACTATCTATAACTTGCATTTCAGCCACCGCGTTACTTGTAGTAAGGCTATGTCGCAAAACACAAATTAACTTTGTTGCAGTATTAACTGTATCAGTGCAGGCGCTGCCAGTGCGGTGTAACTTCAGTGCAAAGGCCCTGATGTGGCCGTGGTAGCTTTGAAACAACCGACACTAGATTGTTAGACATGTGTCTCACGTAGGAGGGTTGGAGTTACCCTTAGCTATTGTTACTCTGGTGACTATCCGACCCGAGGATAGCGGAGCTGTGTTTTGTAGGAAAAACGTGAGTCTCTGGACGTATGGGTATGCCTGGGGGGTAAATCCCCTAGAAATGCCCAGAACTCCTTATTGGGCGAGTGAAGGAAAAAACTCACCATGCCCTATCACCCCACCTCACGTCATAATCTGTCATCATTCATCTCATCAAATGACTGCACTGTTTTTAACAAATTACAATTTCACTTAAATGACTATTATTGCCGAAAGATGACGTAAAGCAACAATTTACTGCTACTACTACAATAGACTGTTTGATGTCAACTAACGTGCTCATCTACACCCATTGTAAGATGCATCATGTTGACGATGCTTCCTGCTATTCGCTGTGTAGAAATATAAGTTATAGAGTTAATATTAAGAAGGGGAAAATTCTGGTGTTTTTTTAAATCAAACACATGGTTTAAGATGATGATGATAACTTAACATAATGATAACAACAGAGTAAAGATGTAATTCAACAACATTAACTTTTTCTACAGGTCTAATTTGCATCTCGACAACTACAGTACTGCATTCGCCTATCGGGACAGTTTTTGTCGCTCGCTCTCGCTTTTGTCTCGACCAGCACTCGCCATAGCCTCGCTGGCTTCTCGACCGGCATGATTATGATTTGAACATTCACCCGCTCTCTCCTCGATCGCAGCGCGACCGCGATGTAATCAACTAAACCCGACGTTCGCTCGCCCCTCGACCTGTACTCGCTCCTCCTCGCCCCCGTGGCGCTCCCGCCTCACCCGCCTTGTCATTTACATTCGACCTGGAGTCGACCCATAATTGATCTTGTATCGTCCCCATCGTCTCGCATTGCAGCGACCACAAAGCCTTTTCTCGCTCGCCGTGAATTTCTTACATAAATATCCTTAATATATATTTGAATTGTAATAGTACATATTTGTTCACCCTGTCCGTCACCCGTTTCATAATCGGGTCGTGTGGATGGCGACCCCCTGGCGACCCTTCGGCGACCCATATTCGCTGTTTCTCGACGGTGATGCGACCGCATATCGCTCGCCTTTTCTTTATAATCGCCCCAGTCTCGCTCTCAACTTCAGACATTGATAAGCACTCGCTCAGGTTCCGCCCCAGTTTCGACCTTTTCTCGACATTGCTGAAATAATATGTCGCACTTAAATCGACCCGACCTCGCACGACCCTCGCTTGCCTTCGCCCCGACTCGCCCTGCTGTCCCGATAGGCGAACGCAGTACTGTATAACTTGTAGTTCCACAACTTCTAACTTGTAATTGTGATGGCCCTAAAAAGTCACCGTATGAATTCGATCCCCGCGCTGAGAAAATTTCTAATGGCCGTAGACCCATAACATGGGTATTCAAATGAGGCGGACAGAGCTAACTAAGTCATTCATGATGATTTTAAATTGAAAATAATAGATGGATAGATAAATATTTATTGACGACGGTAAGTCTATGCAGACTTATGCGTCATTAAAATGAACATATGTACATGACTATGTACAACAGGATTAGTTCGGTATAATATGCATGCTAAGTTAACTTAAACAAGTTAAAATCAAACATTATATACTAAAACAAGCACAGGTTAAATACAATATGCATCAGAACTATTTAAAAAAACTACAGTTAAACAGCATTGTCATGATATTTTTAACTTTCCCGCACCAAATAATATGCCATTCATTTATTTGTAAAATATTATGTTTCTTCATGCGGCATTAATATAATCAATTATAATTGCAAGCGCTATTGCATTTGAACACTGAAGGCTATTTATGTGTGCACCAAAGAATGAATGTTGGCCTCAGAAAGTTTCAAACCGAATATCCCTGGTTTTTGAGTCAACCACACTACCAATGAGCTTTACTGACGACAATTCTACACCCAATCAGATCCTTCTGCATAACTATAAAAAAAAACATTTGACAATTTACCCACAGCCGGGTGGAGGACGCTTCATCACCTTGGCAATAAAAGGGTCGTATCTGGCACTTTGCAAAGTAGCAGATATATCATATGACCCTCTACTATCTATAGGTTACGATTTGCGGCTTGATGTTGATCAAGGCCGTATGGATAGTGGAATCCAAGCAAACATGATACATTTACCCAATGCTGGTTTCATGTTGGGCCACCGTCGAAGACGGTGGCCCAACGTGAAACCAGCATTGGGTAAATGTCTCATGTTTGCCTGAATACGATAGGGATTAGGGTATTCCAGAGAGGATACTGTCTCTAAGCTCTCTCATTCTATTACCAATGGTAGTGCGAAATCATGTCCGGGATATTGGCAGCCATTTCACGCTGACATCAATGGGGGCATTAACTATTATTGCATGAAATATGGCACGTTAGATGATGGCATTTGCAGCTTTGCCAATCAAGAGATTAAAAATGCATTTAACACTCCTATACATAACACTTCGTCAATAATTTGTTTCCACTCAACAGGATAATTTAAGTCTATATATAATTATATAAAGCTTACCAATTATTTTAATCGCAATACTGTCAGTAATACATCTTTGTAAAAGTGTATAATTTTGTAAACTATTACAAATACTATTCAATCATTTATAGTTATACTAATTCAGCATCTGACGTCTGCACGTACAATGACGGTCCCCACACTGGAAGAAAAAAAATATTTCCAATGGCCGTAGACTCATAAAATAGTTGTTAAAATAAAATGGAAAGAGCTGACTAAGACATTCATGATGATGATTTCAAATTGTTTTCCATGGTTTATATATAAATATTGCAGCGTTATAAGGGTTAAGGGCGGTTAATGAGCGGGTCTTCTAAGCCTTCTTGTAGCATACTGGACAATCCCTGACCATTCCTCGGCTGGTCAAACGATATCGATCGGGGCCAATTCGTGGAATGTTCAAAGATCAACTCCGGTCAATTTATTTTCTTTGTAACCACACGGAGACGTAAATAAGAGCGATACTTTTTGGCCTCTTTCAGTCTACAGAGTCTCCATTTTTATGATATTTCACATCCAAGTACATTTGAGGGAATTACATATCGAGTTCAATGATGAGTGATCCCTGGACATATCCATGACCAAGACAGCATTATAAAGTCGCGAAATTTATTTCGATGATAAGCAGCTTTGAAATCTTTTGAGCTACAGACTTCATATTGAACATAGAGATCCTCAAGACAACTACAAGTCAAGTTAAAGATTCATATAACTGAGAAATGGGCATGCGTGGGACGGTCAGTTGTAGGCCTACATTAGCCTATAGAGTACACTTTGACGGCATTAATATCAGCAACTGAACTGATTACAAGATAATTGGTTTAATGTTGTTTTAATGTTAGACCAATGTCTGTGACGTTGGCCGATATCAAACCAACATTTGGTGAGTGTGCCCTGTTGGCTGCGAAAGCTCTCACTGTCAATATGCTATCCAGGAGCCACTGCTGCATTCTGGGGTCACCCTTGTCCAATTATTTTTGCCAGTTGACTATACCTTTAAAAGATCAGCGACTTGGACGATTTTGAATGTAAAAATCACAGTAATTGTCCACAGTTAAACGACAAATGGGAGAGGAAATGCACACGAATAAATCACCAGTATAAAACATTATTACATAGCACCCCGGCAAATATTCCAATCTTCTAATTTTATATTCCGCCACCTTGGTTTCATAAGCTAGCACCTCAGAAAATTTTCTAATCTCCTAATGAACATTGGTTTCAAAGGGTAGTATGTGGGATTTTGCAAATTGCCAGATGTGACCTTTTAGTTCCAAAGGACGACTTGATACGTGCTACTGTCAATAGCTGGAAGTCAGGTCGACTTGCCACCGCTGTTGCAAACACGCTGGTCAAGTGCCCTGCAGAATACTTTGTTACTGTCAGCAAAAAATCAGGTGTTGCCCCAATGCATAGAATGCATAAGTTGAGACGGCGTAGCACTAGTAGCTGGCAGAGATTTACCCCCGGGAATGGCACAGTATCGGGATCAGCTCGTTGACAAAGCGTCCACGTTTCACTAACAGGGAATCACTTCCCACTTCTGCATGTTCAGTTTTTATCGCTACCCTTCACCATGTTCACACAAAATAATATGAACCAAAGTTAGAATATTTCCAGACCACCGCCTGGAATGTATTAACCCTTTCAGCGCGGGAACCGTCTTTAGACGTCAGAATCTGACGTCTGTAGACGCCCGATTCTGACGTCGGAAGACGGTCCCCGCACTGAACGAATTAACAAAAAATATAATGGCCGTATTCAAATGAAGCGAAAAGAACTAACTAAGACAGTTAGGGTGATTTTAAATTGAAACAAAAACTTTGTCTCCATGGTTTATTCCAAAATATTCTAGCGTTGTTAGGGTTAAGACACTTCGTTAATCGGGATTGAAAGGTGCTAGTGCTTTGTACACATGCACGATTTGACATTTTTATCATATACACTGTCATATATAATTATTTCCATGCAGTTTAAATAAATTGTCTGTTATAATCATTATTATTATGAAGTATTATGAATACGTCGTTCTCCATCATGCACATCTGTTGCTTTTCTGCACCAGAAACACACCTTTTCATTAGCCAAAGGCGCGTGGTATTGATTGGCAAAAACAACAGACACCTGAGAAACGAGATATCAAAAAAGTACAATCTGCCATGACGATTTCGAAAAATTCCGTGTAGTGTCTATTTTAGTGTCCAGATTTGATTCCAAACGCAACACATCACCAAAAATAGATCGATCAATCACATGCGACATATAAAAGCACACAGTCTTGACAATTATCTTATCTTTTTAATCACCTTTGATTGATAGTTCAGGTATATTCCAGCAAAAACAACACATTTGTATAACATTTGTACAACGTCGGCCCAACGTCTTCGACGTTGGTTCAACATTGTACAAATGTCATAGAAATGTTTTGTGTATACGGGGATTCTACTATCGGCGTCAGCGACATCCCAGTGTTTGAAAAACACAAGGCGAAATGTTATCCTTTGTGAGGCATACACTACCCAATCTTAACCCCTATGAGGCATGCACTACCCAATCCTAATCTTCATGAGGCATGTACTACCCAATTCTAATCTTTATGAGGCATGTACTACCCAATCCTAATCTTTATGAGGCATGTACTACACAAAACAAATCTCTATGAGGCATATACTACTCAATCCTAATAATATACTTTTTGGCCTCTTTCAGTCTACAGAGTCTCCATTTTTATGATATTTCACATCCAAGTACATTTGAGGGAATTACATATCGAGTTCAATGATGAGTGATCCCTGGACATATCCATGACCAAGACAGCATTATAAAGTCGCGAAATTTATTTCGATGATAAGCAGCTTTGAAATCTTTTGAGCTACAGACTTCATATTGAACATAGAGATCCTCAAGACAACTACAAGTCAAGTTAAAGATTCATATAACTGAGAAATGGGCATGCGTGGGACGGTCAGTTGTAGGCCTACATTAGCCTATAGAGTACACTTTGACGGCATTAATATCAGCAACTGAACTGATTACAAGATAATTGGTTTAATGTTGTTTTAATGTTAGACCAATGTCTGTGACGTTGGCCGATATCAAACCAACATTTGGTGAGTGTGCCCTGTTGGCTGCGAAAGCTCTCACTGTCAATATGCTATCCAGGAGCCACTGCTGCATTCTGGGGTCACCCTTGTCCAATTATTTTTGCCAGTTGACTATACCTTTAAAAGATCAGCGACTTGGACGATTTTGAATGTAAAAATCACAGTAATTGTCCACAGTTAAACGACAAATGGGAGAGGAAATGCACACGAATAAATCACCAGTATAAAACATTATTACATAGCACCCCGGCAAATATTCCAATCTTCTAATTTTATATTCCGCCACCTTGGTTTCATAAGCTAGCACCTCAGAAAATTTTCTAATCTCCTAATGAACATTGGTTTCAAAGGGTAGTATGTGGGATTTTGCAAATTGCCAGATGTGACCTTTTAGTTCCAAAGGACGACTTGATACGTGCTACTGTCAATAGCTGGAAGTCAGGTCGACTTGCCACCGCTGTTGCAAACACGCTGGTCAAGTGCCCTGCAGAATACTTTGTTACTGTCAGCAAAAAATCAGGTGTTGCCCCAATGCATAGAATGCATAAGTTGAGACGGCGTAGCACTAGTAGCTGGCAGAGATTTACCCCCGGGAATGGCACAGTATCGGGATCAGCTCGTTGACAAAGCGTCCACGTTTCACTAACAGGGAATCACTTCCCACTTCTGCATGTTCAGTTTTTATCGCTACCCTTCACCATGTTCACACAAAATAATATGAACCAAAGTTAGAATATTTCCAGACCACCGCCTGGAATGTATTAACCCTTTCAGCGCGGGAACCGTCTTTAGACGTCAGAATCTGACGTCTGTAGACGCCCGATTCTGACGTCGGAAGACGGTCCCCGCACTGAACGAATTAACAAAAAATATAATGGCCGTATTCAAATGAAGCGAAAAGAACTAACTAAGACAGTTAGGGTGATTTTAAATTGAAACAAAAACTTTGTCTCCATGGTTTATTCCAAAATATTCTAGCGTTGTTAGGGTTAAGACACTTCGTTAATCGGGATTGAAAGGTGCTAGTGCTTTGTACACATGCACGATTTGACATTTTTATCATATACACTGTCATATATAATTATTTCCATGCAGTTTAAATAAATTGTCTGTTATAATCATTATTATTATGAAGTATTATGAATACGTCGTTCTCCATCATGCACATCTGTTGCTTTTCTGCACCAGAAACACACCTTTTCATTAGCCAAAGGCGCGTGGTATTGATTGGCAAAAACAACAGACACCTGAGAAACGAGATATCAAAAAAGTACAATCTGCCATGACGATTTCGAAAAATTCCGTGTAGTGTCTATTTTAGTGTCCAGATTTGATTCCAAACGCAACACATCACCAAAAATAGATCGATCAATCACATGCGACATATAAAAGCACACAGTCTTGACAATTATCTTATCTTTTTAATCACCTTTGATTGATAGTTCAGGTATATTCCAGCAAAAACAACACATTTGTATAACATTTGTACAACGTCGGCCCAACGTCTTCGACGTTGGTTCAACATTGTACAAATGTCATAGAAATGTTTTGTGTATACGGGGATTCTACTATCGGCGTCAGCGACATCCCAGTGTTTGAAAAACACAAGGCGAAATGTTATCCTTTGTGAGGCATACACTACCCAATCTTAACCCCTATGAGGCATGCACTACCCAATCCTAATCTTCATGAGGCATGTACTACCCAATTCTAATCTTTATGAGGCATGTACTACCCAATCCTAATCTTTATGAGGCATGTACTACACAAAACAAATCTCTATGAGGCATATACTACTCAATCCTAATATTTATGAGGCATGTACTACCCAATTCCAATCTTTATGAGGCATGTACTACCCAATCCTAATCTTTATGAGGCATGTACTACCCAATTCTAATCTTTATGAGGCTTTTACTACCCAATTATAATCTGTATGAGGCCTTCACTACCCGATCCTAATCTATATGAGGCCTGCACTACCCAATTCTAATCTTCATGAGGCCTGCGCACTACCCAATATTCTAATAATTATTTATAAGACATGCATTCCCAATTCTAATCTTTATGAGGCATGCACTCCCAATTCTAATCTGCATGAGACATGTACTACCAAATCCTAATCTTTATGAGGCCTGTACTACCCAATACTAATCTTTATGAGGCATGCACTCCTGATCCTAAACTTTTTGAGGCATTTACTGCCAATTCGAATCTTAATGAGTTATGTACTCCCAATCCTAATCTTTATGAGTCATACAATACCAAATCCTAATGTTTATGAGGCATGCAGTACCAATCCTAATCATTATGGGGCATGCACTCCCAATCCTAATCTTTATGAGTCATACAATACCAAATCCTAATGTTTATGAGGCATGCAGTACCAATCCTAATCTTTATGAGTCATACACTACCCAATCCTAATGTTTATGAGGCATGCAGTACCAATCCTAATCATTATGGGGCATGCACTCCCAATCCTAATCTTTACTGCCAGTTCTCATCTTTATGAGGTATGTACTCCCAATCCTAATCTTTATGAGGCATGCACTACCCAATTCTAATCGCTATGAGGCATGCACTACCAAATCTATATTTCTCGTGAGGCTTGCACTCCCAATCCTAAACTTTATGTGGCATGTGCTCTCAATCCTAATCTTTATGAGGCATGTACTACCCAATTCCAATCCCAATGAACCTGTACTTTTACCTTTCTTTACTATCATCACACGATGGCATGCTACTCGTGCCAAACGCCTACGCACAGCGTTTTTATCGTTCCAAGCGTAACACAAACGTCGACTCAATGCAAAACTAACGTCGGCTGTCGGTAAGTGTTAGTTCACAGAACGCTGCCATTATTTCTGTAATTTTCTTTAGACTTGGATCACATGCGGTGAATTGCGTGAAGCCCATGCAGCAGCAGCCCTCAGCAGCAGACCACTTAAACTAATGTGTTATACCTTCATGGTTATACAGAGATGTGCATCGTCACATGGACTACGCAATGTTTACTGGGGTTTCGTATGGGATAAAATACGAGGAGTTCCACATTCAATAGCTGTGCAAAGGGTCGAGGTCGAAGGCCAAGACCTTTTTCACAGCTAAGAATGTAGAACTCCGAAGATTTTAACTGACTCAAAACACATCCGACCATAATGAGGATACCTCACAATCAACAGCTCGTTCACATCTGATTGGATTATAGTATCATTGGCCTACCATGATAACAATAACTCTCCATTCCCGGCTTAGAATGTAGTGGTCGGACAAAGAATTGGGGATTGAAGTTCGAATTTCTGTCTGAGGGTAGTGATCGGATTCCCATATCCCCATCCCCATTCGTATGCATGGAAAGTGGATGCAGTGAGTGAATATTTAGTGAGATACAATTGAAGATTCAAAGAGTGAGTGAGTGAGTGAGTGAGTGAGTGAGTGAGTGAGTGAGTGAGTGAGTGAGTGAGTGAGTGAGTGAGTGAGTGAGTGAGTGGGTGAGTGAGTGAGTGAGTGAGTGAGTGAGTGAGTGAGTGAGTGAGTGTGTGAGTGAGTGAGTGAGTGAGTGAGTGAGTGAGTGAGTGAGTGAGTGAGTGAGTGAGTGAGTGAGTGAGTGAGTGAGTGAGTGAGTGAGTGGGTGAGTGACCATTTTACACGGTTATTACTGCATGTATGCTGCTTACCCGTCGTCGTATTATGTGTATTATAATGACAAGTCGAGTAAATCTGCGTAGAAATAGAATGACACGCGCAACACTCTCCCCAGCAAAAACGAGACGTTCACCCGATGCTGAACTAATGTTGGCCTAGATGGGCCAACATTAGCTCAGCATTGATTCAACGTCTCGCATTTGCTGGGTTGCGTCCGCAAACTAGGCTATTCCTAGAATATCCCCAGAATGGATTACAGTGAGGAGGGCATCGAGCTGATCACCAGTTAAGCCTAATCCGGGAATGAGCTTACTTGTCCCCTTAGGCACGGAGCACGGGGATATCTATGTGACTGAGTGACGTGCGCCAATAAGTATCAAGTCCATGCCAGAAAACAACTGACATAATTTATCCAATATTGTTTTCAAGTTGGTCCAACGTCTGCGACCTAGGGCCAGCAATAAACCACAGCATTGGAGAACACCTAGAGTTCGCTCGGGTATAGTATCCAATATACAGCAGGAGGCTGGTGATACACGTAAATGATTAAATATCAGGATTATCGACTTTTTATCGGCAAAAAATGCCACCTGACATGTAGCCAGACACGAACGCGGGATGCCTGGGGTCATAGTCAAACATACAACTAAATGAACTCTCCGGGCAGCATAGGAGACATCCTGTATAAAACCCGAAGCGCGAGGTATCCATTGAGAAGGGGACGTGACGCTTTGGTAGAGCGCGTGACTGCCTCACCAGTAATGGATGCGATCCGGTTTCCAACCACGCTGATCATGCTTGTGGTTTGCAGAGAAATATCATTGTTTCTCTATTGTCTCCATTCTCAATGTGAGCAGGCGATCACATTAATAGCGACCGCTTCGAGTTAAGGTCGACACCAGTGCATCGACGTTAATTTCGCGCAGGGCTGTGCGCTCTTTCACACCCATTGATGTTACATAAAAATAAATACAATATCGAATACGATTAAACTTTGAGTTTCTAAACTTCAGATCAAATGCCTGTATTGATAGTCCAGCCAGCATTTGACATTGGTCCAATGCTGCCTGACGTTGGCTCAACGTCGTAGACTGTCTATCTGTATCTGTATGTTACGTGGCAGTACGCACTATTGTGCTATCGCGCTATGGGCGCCGCATTGTGGATTTTCTGGGGTCTCGCCGGATGGAAACTGCGCCTAAGTCCATTGAGGTTCTTTCACGTCCAACTCTAGGTCAGTCAGACGAGCCATCTGATTTACGTGGTTCTCTGAGCTCCACGACACAACATGGCTGCACGTATGTCCTATTGTATACAGCACCTGGTAGTCCCTGGCGGTCAACCATTCAATTATGGACCGTGCCCGGCGTTGCCTCATCGCAGTGATCGAGCCGACACCTATGAGCTAACGCCGTATTCCGTACCACATTAAGCCAACATTGTATCAACATCTAGTGCTTACCGTGATACTGAAACAATTGTGCTCAATATTATACCGCTAATTTCATTTTCTGGTATTACTCTGAAATATGATCGTATCACATTGGTGCTGGAGCTGAGCACAGTGTTGAGATGATCAATCTGGTGAAGCAATCCCTTCTTTTACACACTTTAGCCCTTCCAGCTCGGGGATCGTCTTTATACGTCAGAATCTGACGTCTGCAGACGTCAGATTCTGACGTATGAAGACGATGAAAGAATTGAAAAATGCATAATGACCGTAGACCCATAAAATAGGTATTCAAATAAAGCAGAAAGAGCTAACTAAGAAATTTATGCTGATCACAAATTGAAAAAAAACGTTAATCTCCATTGTTTATACTAAAAATATTTCAGCATTGCAAGGGTTAATCTCTCGGGTCGTATTTTGCACAAAATGGCATGCATATTTAAATACAATTCATACAAGAGGAAAACGTATAATCCGTCAAAATAAGAACGCTCTGATCTTTCAAATAATAAATCTAATTTAACTTGAGTATTTTTAAAATCGGCTAATATTAAATTGTGTGGGGTGGAAACGGAGGCAGCAATGCACACCTCAAAGTAGACTAAAACAGGAAAAATATATGTGGATCAAAATGGTTGAGACGGCACTACAATCTTTCCACATGCCGTAATTGAACGCCAGCTAATGTACTGAGCAGGCTGTTGTCGTGGTTATACGTAATTATATTATTCCAGAATGTTTGCTGAAACAGATCAGCTTCAAGGATATGACACAAACAACTCGTGGTATAATCATTTTTATCAATACTCTGTCAGTAGTTGTTTTTGTCGTGTCACCAAAGACCTCTTACAATGATCATTGTACATGATCAGTGGTGTCACCCTTTCAGTGCGTCTGCAGACGTCATATTCTGACGTCTAAAGTCAATCCCCACACCGGAAGGATTTCAAATTAAAAAAACCTCCATGGTTTATATATAAATATTTCAGCGTTGTAAGGGTCAAGAAGTTTTTGGATATGATAGGGCTGACAAAAAAACAGCATATTCCTCTCCACTCCAGGGCGAGGGCCCTAGGGTAGTGGTCAGCACTGCTGCCTTTCACGCCAGAGTTCGGGGTTCGAGAGGTAGCGTGCTCGCCCTCAGACCCCCAGGGTTTGAATTTCGAATCCTGTGTCTGGAGGGCAGTGTCATCTCACTCATCTCACCATCCTCAGGAGGTTATCCTGACCCAATTTAGCCTGTATGTGCACAAAAGTGGCCTAAAGCCCGATTCATTTAATTTCATTTCTCCACTCCATTTTATCGGTTTTGCGTGGGCCCGAACGTTGACCCCACGCACTTGTTGAAGGAAGTCAATCAAACAAAAACGTTGATTCAAAATTTATTCTGTGTATGTTGTTTAGCATGTTTAGGTGAGACTCCCGGTCACAGCGAACCAAGGTTGATTTCGTGTTAGGAAATCGTCTACGACGTTACCCCAGCATCATCCCAGCATTGGGTGAACGCCCCGTGTTCGCTTATGCTGGGACATAATTGGATGTGTCCTGTCGTTGACCCGGAACCTTGACCCTTGCTGCCGCTTCATAAATATTCAGGTCATTTTATTTTGATACCTAGCCGGCTGCTGAATAGCCAGGTTGTATCTAATCTATCTGTTTGAGGTCTCCATCTTCCCACCGCAAGGCTCGGCTTCTCCCGAGGTGGCAGACTGCGATCTCGGGAGAAGCCGGGCCTTGCGGTGGGAATTGCGGCGCATCCGTCCGTCCGTCCGTCCGTCCGTCCGTCCGTCCGTCCGTCCGTCCGTCCGTCCGTCCGTCCTGCTGTCTCTCTGTCTGTCACGTTTAGCACTCTAACTTGATACACCTTACAGGAATGCGCAATAAACTTCATATAATAGGGCCTACAGGTTAATCATGACTAAGGCTTGATTGAGCTTAAATTTGACCTTCCTGTCATCTATGTGACCATGATTTATTCCCGATCGTCAAATTTCTTGTCAACGCGATTCACTCAAAAAATTATACATGAATCGTTTCAAAATGTATAAGTTCTACCATATATAATTATGTATTTCACCAGTAGCTCGAATTATTTTGAAAATGTGCGCAGATCGGGAAAAAACTAGGTCGCAGCTTCAGGGAATGATCCACCTTAAAAAATCTGAACTTGATCAAAGTCAATATGGCCGACTATCGACTGGCAAATCATGCTGCCTAGATGGCTAACCATTGCTATAAAGAAAAATGTGATATTTCAGAGAGAGAATAATAATTAGCATTGGCTTATTTGCTGCATTGGGTGCGGGGACGTCCTTAGTTTATGTTTGCAGAAGCATTACCCTTCTAGTTGTAAAAGTTGTTTACCATTTTCTGAAGGGACAAGAGCGGTCAGGTTGATAAATGATAGCAATCTGCAACTAGAGGGTTTATTTGAACGCGTCTAATATTAACCCTTAAATCGCTAAGAGGTACTATAGTTATTCCTAATATGTTTCATTTGTCGATAAAGTTACTGATATGCGGAATAAAACGGGTCTTTATGAATCAATATTTGTAACTGTTTAGTCTGAAATTGAACAAATAGTAATTTTCAACCACTTAAAGTTGTGTCTCGCTACCGCGAGCCACAACTTCAAGTGGTTTAAACTGTATTTAATGCATTAATTTAGCGTTTTATGAGTTAAGATAAAAGTCGAACAGGAAAAGCAGTTTCATACAGCGCGAAAGCTAAGATTTTCTAGAGTGCAAAGTTTAAGGGAATTATAAATCAAGCAGGCAAAAAAGTTTTCTGTAGAGAGAACGTAAATGTTTTTCTATAATAGAGTGCATAATTATAAGTCGAACATAAGCTTTCTATAGTGTGCAAACATTAGTCTCCTGGAATCAAACATTAAAATTACACAAGAACATTCGTTTTTTAGTGTGCGAACATTAAAATTATACAAGAACGACTTTTAGAAAATATCACAACAGGCTATGAGCACACCCAGAAATCACCGCGCGAGTGACGGCAACCGATCACAGACAGAGAAAGGCATTTTGATGTATGTAGATATTCACCAGGTGACGCTGATTCTTAAATAACATATTTTTTTCAACCCGATGGCGATGTCGTGTAGCATGACGGCGCCGTGTTTCCGTAGTCTGGTGGTAACCCATGCCCACTAATTGCTATTTCCCATAGACGAATGACGTACGAGAATATTATGCAATAAAAAGTGACTGCGGCCAAATCGTTACACGGGATTTATGTGTCTGTGGCCAGACAGGACATGCATATGGCATGATGTCATAGCCAAGGTCTTCACATCCAGCTACTACAATACATCCACCCGATAGCTACTCAATGCTGGGTCAATGTCTCGGACGTTGGCACACCATTAAAAAAGCGTTGTGTAGCCCTTATCCCTTAAAGCGTTCTAATAATCTCTATAAACCAAGAGAACAAAGGGTTTTTTCAATTTGAAATCATCAAGTGTCTTAGTTAGCTCATTCTGCTTTATTTGAATACCTGTGTTATGGATCTACGACCAACATAAAATTATTATTTAATTTTTGCAGTGCGGGGATCGACTTTAGACGTCAGAATCTGACGTCTATATAGGCCTACGTCATATTCTGACCTCTAATGTCGGTCCCCGCGCTGAATGGGGTAAAGTAGTTGAGTCGGCATAATTCGCCGAGTAAACATTGTGGGCCCACCCGCACGCGCATCATTGTCAACGTCCATAGGGGTGGGGTCCGCCGCGATGAAAAAATTATGGTTTACTGAAGCGAAACGACCCAACTGCTTTAATCTGTACCCTGCTGGGGCTAGTTATAATTAACTAGATATGACGTTCGGGCCGCAATAGAAGTATTCAACCAAAGTAGAAGTAACCTAGCGAACACGAGGCGTTGGCCCAATGTTGGGCTGGCGTTGGCCCATCGTCTACGACGCTGGCCCAACATCAGCCCAGCATTGGGCCAACGCCTTGTGTTTGCTGCGAACGATTCACAGATTTGGACATGCCAGCGTCTCAGCAAATACGACACGTTGACCCAATATTCGGCTAATATCGCCCCAGCGTCTACGACGCTGGGCCAACATTAGCTCAGCATTGTTTCAACGTGTCGTGTTTACTGGGAGGTGATCCGCGAGCTACGTAGCTGCGTGGCCGGTGTTCCGTGACCGGTGTCGCTCCGGCAAGCGACAGGAACCAGCTGAATGGTGCCAGATAAATACGGCACAGGGTGTGTGACCTTGGAGACCACGGACACTTCTCTCGCTGGCCTTTTTTTCCGGGGAGACCCGACTCCCGGACGGACCAGATCGCTTTATGGGCTGTGGAAAAACTCCCGGCTGTCCATGCCATCGATTGATGATTCTCCCTCCGCGCATCGTGAAGTTGCCAGTGATCCATTGACAATTCACCGACCCCTATCTCATCATGCATAACACTCAGGGTTGTCGATCATTCATAGCGATTTTGAGGAAATAATGCAAAATGTCCGACATAGGGACTTTATTTTATATGCTTTGTACGGAAAATGTAAAATTCATTAATATTTAATATTAATGTATGTTTAAGGAAGGGTTAAATGTAACATTATGTGGAAAAAATCATTAGCTATGATTTTCGACTAAATTTTTCATCCATGAATAAATGAATATTTGAATGAATGAATGAATGATTAATCGAATGAATAAACGAATGAATGAATGAATGAATGAATGGATGAATGAATGAATAAATGAATGAATGAATGAATGAATGAATGAATAAATGAATGAATGAATGAATGAATGAATACGAAGCAACTGGTAACTAAATATTTTGTTTCTTATTTCAATATGTGTTCAAACTCTTATTCAGCACACTAAAAACACGTTAAAATTGTATTTTTGAGATATTACAATAAACACAAGTTCTTATGCAAGAACATTGCGGAGGCCCTATTAAAAAGAAAATGGATTGATCCAGGCATTGTAAAAATCAGACCCATATTAGAAAGTAGGCGAGAAAAAACGTGTAAAGAATGGAAGTGGATTGCAAACACCAGTCATCGCGGAACAAAGAGCAAACACATCGTCAAGTAGATGGTGATGCTTTATTTCCAGAAGACGCTGGAAGCCCGTCGATTCGATGCTGGGCCAACGTCGTAGACGTTGACCCAGCATCGAGTCGACGGCGCTCCAGCGTCTCCTGTTGAATGGGTGCCCATTTCCGGATGCTCTCCAGTCTTTGCTCGTCACCACGATGTTGGACATCTCCCTAATCATTGAGGACGCATTACGCAATCAGTCCGCACTCAGCCGTCGCTTGTTAGTCCTGCCACTGCCACCGCACGTCGCGGCTGATTTCATGCAGAATGAATTATCGTGGTGGGGAGGTGATTGGGAATGAATGGATGTGGTCTGGGTCCCCTGTCCGGTGCGTGAAAGCTATGGTTTCTACGAAATGAACGAAATAAAAAAAGAAGAGAGAGAGAGAAAGGAAGAAAATAAGGAATGAATAAGGCAAAGAAAAAAGAAGTGAAGAAGAAAGGAATAAAGGAAGGAATGGCTGAAGGAAGGACGGGAGCAAAGAAGGAATAAAAGAAGAGATAAATTAATGGAGGAAGGAAGGTGAAGCCTCTTTCTGTCTGGAGTTACGCAAGAAGAAGACGAAGAGAAGAGGATCCGATAGAAACACAAATGGCAGACATCACTTACAATAGAGAGATGATAGAAAGGAAGACATGAAGATACTGTAGGAGGATATGTGAACATATAATGTAAACAGTTGTAAGCAGATACTTATGTAAACAGATATGTCGTAGACGGTGGGCCAACATTGACCAACATTGGCCCAACGTCTCAAGCTTGCTGGGTAGCATATAAACTTATTAATCCTCTCAGGTCTGCCATAATCAAATTGTAAGTTTGCCGTATCGTAAACTGAATCTATTTTAGTATAATAACGACTTAGATGTCGTTAAAGCGACTTAGTGTAAGCCGATATAAAGACTTATATCTCGTTAAAACGACTTAATAAAAATCGATATAATGACTTATATCTCGCAAAAACGACTTAGTATAAGTCGATATATACAGACTTATATCTCCTTGTTCTTTTTCCCCCCATTCTCCTTTTTATTCGATCTCCTACGATTGCTCCTACTCCTACTGATGTTCCTCCTCGACCTCTTCATTCCCTCACTTTTCTTAGAAGAAACAAGATAAAGAGGATGTGATAGAGCTTGAGGGACGATGAGGACGAATATAAGGCAGACGAAAATGAGAAGAAGGATGTGGAAGAAGGACAAGAACAAGTTGAGGAGTAATATGCCGAGCAGACGGAAGAGCAGGATGACAAAGAGGATGAGGGGGGGGGGGCATTAAGAGGAGCAGAATAACGAAGAAGAAGAAAAAACATGCTGAAGTAGAGAAGGAGGAAACAAGAGTAAGAGGTGGAATAAGAGTTGGACGAGGGGGGGGGGGGGGCAAAGAGAAAGAAGGAACAAAGAGAAGGCGAGGAGTAAGAGGAGTAGTGGACGAGGAGGAGAAAAAGGACGACGAGGAGGGGGGGGGGAAGACAAGATGATAGTAGTAGTAGGAGGAGAATACGTAGTGGGAGGAGGAGCAGGAGGAAGACAAGTAGATATGAGGAAGAGAAGGAAGAGGAAGAAGAGAAAAAGGAGGAGAAGGAGAAAAAGAAGGAGGGGTAGGAGGAGTAGGAGGAGGAGTAGGAGGAGAAGGAGGAGGAGGAGGAGGAGGAGGGGGAGGGAGGAGGAGGAGGAGGAGGAGGAAGGGGAGAAGGTGGAAGTGGAGGAGGACGAGGAGAAGGTGGAAGAGGAGGAGGACGAGGAGGAGGAGGAGGAGGAGGAGGAGACCATACTTTTTCTATCTCGTTTCAACGCTTTCGTTCATTGGTGATGATATTGTACAGTCGAATAAATCTGCTTACATGAGACGAGATGGATAGCCGGCTGATGATAATCCCCCATTTATCTATCTCTGCACATAATCCGTAAGCTGCATATCTTCATCAGAGCCTTGTTATTTTTAGGTAATCATGCAAGTGCATCTTCCATGATGAACATTAAATATTATGTTCTATATATTATTTGATCACAATTTTCATAACATCATTTATATAGATTGAGGATATTCACGTAACACAATAAAGAGTGAAAAGTTGATATATCTATATTAGGTACAAGCATATAGATCGCAGAGGGGAAAAATAAATACAAACGGAGGACAAGTAGAAGGCAGATAAATTCTGTAGTGTGTAATTTTATAACATCTAACATGTCTCTGTCACATGCTTACCACAGAATACAATACATTTACATAGGCAGCATTCTAAACGAATCTTACACAGTTTACAAAAAAGTACTCCGGTAAACCTGAGTTACTTTTTGACCACGTGGGCTATACATTTACGCAGAAAAAACACGACGGCACAGGGGCTGCAGGCATAAATACATATTTTAGATTACATCAAAATTGTCAACTGAGAGGGTATAATTGCATAGGCTTTAATAATTCAAATTAGCCACGCTGACATAGAGGTTTGACCTGCCTCGGTTGTATTGTATGATGGTCACTAGGGAGTATCTCAACCTGATCAAATAGCTTGCCCGGATTACGTAATAACCGCACCGACAGAGTCCTTTGAGCTGTACATAATCATCTGATGTGATTATTTAAGCAACCGGAGAAGAAGTGAGAGCAACAAGACACGTCTAAATCAGCACATCATTTTATTGAGCGCCAACTTCAAAAACTTTACAAATGTTTCATTTCAAAAATAATTTCTTTCTAAAATAATTTCCTATTTAACATACACTTTAAAAAATGTTAGTTTGATGTGTGAAAATAAATGTGAGTTTAGTCACTTTTGCTCGCATACAGGCTAACAACCTAATTATATGGTGATATAAATCGGATGAGACTGACTCGCAGACATCGGATGAGAAACTTGAGTCAGGGAGGCTGCTACAGTGTTGAATGTTGAGAAGTAAACGCTAGAAACATTTTACAACGCTGAAATATTTTGTATAAACCATGGAAACTAAAGGGGATTTTTCAATTTTTCAAATGTTTTAGCTAGCTGTTTCCGCTTCAATTGTTAGCCGCTATGTTATGGGTCTACGGCCATTATTTATTTTAATCCTTTAGAGCGGGGATCGACTTTAGACGAATCTGACGTCAATAAACGGCAGATTATGACGTCTAAAGTCGGTCACCACCTCAAAGGGTTAATTGAAATACCGCGACTGGGAACAAAACTGACCTGTACAGGCGGCAGCGCTACCCGCTCAGCCTGATCGTGATGAAGAGTAGGCATACTAGGCCTATTATGTTATAGCGCGCTCATAAAACACTCAGCCTGGACAGGCAGCAGCGTTAACCACTGTGAACAGTATATTAGTACTCTGTGTTATAACGCGCACATAGCAGTGAAGTATGTCGAAAAGATTAGGGTTTCTAACTCCGTCTTTCACCACATTGCTTCAGATATCGCGCTCAAATTAACGCCATAAAAATTATAGGCCTACGGATAATTGGCCACTGAAGACTAGGTCCTTACAAAATCACAACAAACCCAAATGACAAGACATTGCAACAAGCCACTGAAGCCGCTCCGTTGAGTGGCAGATTCTGTCTTGTTGTAATTTGGGGCTCGATGCGCACGCCATCGAGGCTGCTTCCCACTACCACCATTCATAATAATCATCTCGTACAATCCCTTCCCTAATCCTTCCTTTCCCGCTAGGATCACATCTAAATTAGGGATCCGATCCCTCTGCTTCTTCAGCGCTTGTTTACATCCCGGCGGGGGACGGGGCAGCGCCAAGACGGTCACAGCGGGCGCGGAATATGCGTGTCCAGTCTAGCGGCTGATTCAATTTCTCGGCCTTGTTGGTTGTTCTGCCGCCGCATCTCTATGATCTGACGGTGCTTCTCTATTGTTTGACCCTTTCAGTGCGGGGACCGCCTTCACACGACAGAATCTGACGTTGGTAGACGTCAGATTCTGACGTATAAAGACGGTCCCCGCACTGAAAAAAATAAACCATTTATAATGGCCGTAGACCCATACAAGAGTTAATTGAGGCATTTGTAATTAATTCAAATTGAAAAAACTTTTAATCTCCACGGTTTATGCAAAAATAATTCAGCGTGTTAAAGGTTAAGGAGACGTCTCTACGATTGCGCACGGTGTTCGTGCATTTTTGGGGCCTTTAGCTGCCCCGTTATGTTTGCATCAGGCCAGTTGGTGGCGTTCTCATTTCTGGCTAATTTCATCGACGCCTGGATGTATGCAATGCTGAAGAATTTGGCTCAATAGTGTCACATCGCTGGTGATATTGGCACGGCAGTGTCCTGACCATGGTACAGCGTCTTAGCAGAACCGGGGCGCTTCTAAATTAGTCTTCTTAGAGGACTATTCATTGTTCACCAATTTGCAGCACAAAACCTTCCCATCAAACAATCCAGCTTACTGTTTGTTGGCGGCCTACGTCACCATTATCTATTACAGCGCGGGACTCTACATTAGACGTCAGAATCTGACGTCTGTAGACGTCAGATTCTGACGTCTAAAGTCGATCCCCGCACTGTAAGAGTAAACATATTTATACTGGCCGTAGACCCATAACATACCGGTAGGTATTTAAATAAAGCGAAAGAGCTAACTAATACATTTATGATGATTTCAAATTTAAAAAAACCTATAGTATCCATGGTTTATAGAATAGTAGTTTGGCAGTGTAAGGGTTGAACCAAAGTATACGCTGATCTCCATTCTCTTTGTTTACTTTGAAGTACTGTGGTCGGATTAGAGAGTACCACGGTATAATGCCACAAATCAAGCATCCACCTGTAAAAACACGATTCACAATTAGGCCATGGGCTACTACCAGCCAGCATGCACCCCCCACACATCTTACTCACACCAAATTTTTTGGAGACTCGTTATGTCCAAAACATCAAATAAGATCTTACCAGTGGAGAAATAGCAACGAATTTTATATTTTGACCGATTATATGGGTGTACCTCCAGCCCTGTCTTGAATTAACATAATATCAAATTTGGCAGTATCTATGTTTATATATAGTTTATCTATTTCTGAACCCAGATATTTATTTATGCATAAAACTGAGTTTTATTTAGATTTGAAAATGTCATATATATTTTTATGGAATAATTTTACAGCATTTTATGTAAATAGGTGTATTTAGCCTGGACTGAAATCCCAAACATTGATTTTGATTTGTTCGGCATTTAGGTTTATAATGTTTTATTCACTTGTTTTTATATCATTTGTGAGTGCTGAATTAGAATATTTTGGATAGGATTCTATATTTGGTGTCCAATATAATTGGTTGAGGATTCCTTTTGACTCCCTCATTGACACACCTGGAAAAACTTGCAGACGTGTAGTTAATATTTTGGTGATGATATTAAACCTTACCAATAAATAGAAATGACAGAGCGTAATCCAATTTGGACGATTTCTTTGTCAACAATGACAACAAACAGAGTGCATTGTACACTTTAACTCTTTGACCGCCGGTGCCAAATATATTCGGGTTTCATTTTTTTATCAGCACATTAAGTCTAACCTTTTAAACATGTTACACATAAAATCTGATATCTATCAGCAAGATTTGAAAACAGTTGACCTCCATTTTGTCAAATCTGAATAATTTTCACTCGCTTAAAGTTGTGGATCGCGTCTGCGAGTCACAACTTCAAATGGGTGAAAATTAAAATTGAATAATTTAGCGGTGAAAGGGTTAATAGTTTTTTGGGGGGGAACATGCAATGAAAGTCACAAAATGTACTATTTGACCATTGCTCTATATTACAAAACTATATTTGAGACATATCACCTCCAAAATAAAACATTTTACCACTATATTTTTACATATTCATACCACAGGCATCTGTGCAGCATATTGTTAATCTGTGACGCAGTCTGATAATTTGTATAATTATGTTACACGACATACTTTGGATGATAATTACATTATTGCAAAAGGAAAATGGTAAAAATTGAATTTCGCCGATTTAAATGCGAAAATATCCAAACCCTCAATAGTTGAACAATGTCACTCGGTTGAATATGTTAATATAGTATCAAGAATAATATATTGTATATACTCCAAAACACGGTTCACCCAACTAAAGTCATTTGACTGCCGGACTAGTAGGTTAGACAGCGACGTGGCTTGCTTCCAAAAACTGGCACTGCATTAATTCCACAGCATTGGCCACAGCGCCAAATTGGCTGGTTTTTTTTGGGGGACGAGAGTGAGCTGTTGGCTCGTAAATTAGGCCAAGTGATGCCCCTGTTAGCAATGATTGAATTATCACCATCATTCTCAGGGGATATTAGCGGCATGTTTGAGGAATTCCTCAAACAAGGATATCCACACACTCTCAGCTGACTGGTAAGGTGTAGCATGCATAGTGACGGCCCAGCCGTATAAATACTAGGTTTTCGCCGGTGTCTAAGTTGCTATAATGACCATGATGAATAATGGCATTATCGCTTACTGAATAATTATAATTTAACCAGTAAAATACTTATCCTGCCTATCACGACTATTCTCGTTTTCAATTTTTTTCAATTTTTCAATTTACATGCATTTGTTGATCAAAACACTAATATTGGGAACAAAATGTGTGTTCAAACATCAGGTTGGCAAAGGATAGATATCAAATTTAACAAATAATTAAAATTTAACCATTAAAATACTGTTCCTGTCGATCACGACTATTCTCGTTTTCAATTTGTTTTATTTGTTGATAAAAGCACTGATATTGGGAACAAATGTGTGTTCAAACATCAGGATTTGCAAGGGATAGATATCAAATTTAACAAATACGGGTCGCGGTAGCGAGTCACAACTTCAAGTGGGTGAAAAATTAAATAAATTGATTAAGCTGGATATGGGTTAATTCTTTGACTTTAACCATTTATAGACCATTATGACATTTATGTTCATCAAGCCTGAGTGTGACAACATTTAACTATCAATGCAATGCGATGCCATTTTTATAAGTATTTTGTCGAAAGTTTTAAATCGTTGTGAACTCTTTAGGCACTTTTGCAACATAAGTATATCGCATTGGGCCTACATATTGCATGTTTGCAGTTTATTAAAAAGACGAAGATAATAATTATAATCCATTGAATATCGGATTTTCTAATCAGGATTATGTTAGGATTACGACCTAAATATGAATGAAAATAAGAAATACCACCTGCGTCTAACGGTCTCAGAAATCTGTTGGTGCAACCAAAATATCCAATCCGACTACAATTGGTGAGTAGGCCATTATCCGTGGCAATATTAGACGCATTACCACTATTTTTTTTATTCAGGAAACATCTGAAAACATACTTGTTGAAAGACGAATACTAACACGATGTAACCAGCGCCACACCCAAGAGCCCGTCGTGCCTATCACATAGGGAGAGCTGGCTCTGGTCACAGCATGGATACGAACAGCTCTAATATAAACGTTTCCAACAGCAATGAATATATGCGTCTATGAATCACTTGAGCTGTTGAGTATAGGCGCAATATAAAATATAATAACTTTAACTGCATGACCGCGATTTTCGTCGTACTTCGGTTACAGGCGAAATCAAAATGAGCCTTTTATCCTTATATAACTTATCCTGCTATGTTAATTTATTTAAATTTTCACCCACTTCAAATTGTGTCTTGCTACCGCGACCCACAACTTCAAGTGGGTGAAAATCACTCATAATTTGTTTCATTTGAGATATATCCTTTGAAAATCATGGGTTTTGCAGAAAAGCGACCACTCCCATAATAAACATCATCACTCGTCATGACCTATTTGCACACTCCCCACCATACGATCCCGTAGTATGGAGTAGATTGCCAAAGCGAGGTTGTAGATAAACACGACAATTAATTACCGTTATGAATCTTTTTACAACACCTCGTTAAACACCTTTTGTCGATTGCAAGTGTCTCCAGACAGCTGTTGGGGATTGCTGCCGCTTGAGAGAGACACTGCTGCAAGTAGCTGAAAGTTGAAACCTCATCATAGGAGCGCGCAGCGCGAGGGCTGATGCGAGATTATGCACTAGTTCTGGTATAAACCTTATAGTGCCTCTCTCTTTTCACCTGGTGAGGTAGGTGATTGTACAACGCATTGGCAAGTAAGTCCGGGAGACAGGGAACCAGGGCTGCTGAACCATATAGAAACAGCCGTTTGAGCGACCAGCCACCAGACGAAAGGGCAAGGACTGACCCTTTTGAGATGAGCTCTGCTTTCTGAGCAGTGTGTTTGAAACCACCATCATTGAACCGCCATCTTTAGCCAACCATCCGCGTCCGCCGTGCCATCACCCAAGCTAGCAATGTGATGATAAAGAGCTCATTGCTTAAGACCAGACTCTGCATCCTTCAGTGCTATGATAGAGAGCTCACTGCTTCATGTGTCACACAAAACGGCTCCTTTCAGAGCCCCTGTTCTCTGTGGGAACAGGAGTAAAGTTGAAACCTCTGGAAGCAGTCAGCTAAAATATCAACCGCCCTGTTGCTGGGATTCGCTAGACATGATAGCTTAGGACGCTGATCACTGATGGCCAACCATTGGGCCAACGTTTTGGGCGCTGTCACAGCGTTCAACCACCGTCTCGTATAGAGACATCGTTGTTTATGAGTTGCGTCTTTGGAGAAGATTCCGCACGTCGTCCCAGTGTGGGCTCAGCGTTGGGCCGGCGTTCAAAGTGTTGGTGCACCACTAAACCATCCTTGGCTACAGCACTCGTTTTTTGTTTGGGAGACTTAGCAGAATGGATGATTTGGTTGTCAAATAAACAGGCATTTGCACTTCGCCTTCGGCCGGTTCTCCCCACTCACACACAGATGGCAGGGGAATCCGAGGGAATCTCATTGAGATCTGGATCTACGGCCCTGCAAACACGACACATCGACCCATTGTTGAACCGATGTTGGGCCAACGTCGTATATGGTGGGCCAACATTGGTTCAACATTGGGTCGAAGTGTAGTGATTGCAGGGTAGCTTCCGGCTCGGAATAGTGTTGATCTCAGCTTGTCTTATACTGTTTGATCCATGCTTGACACTGGATGGGACAAGCTACTCAATCAATGATGTTTTAGGGCCCACCCTTGCCTTCCCATGGTGTTTCTTCAGTTATGGTCGAGCGTGATGTATTGTAATATTATCAACACCTTATTACATGGTTCATATTTTAACCTTTAGCCTATAACCCGGAAATATGTTTGTATAAAATATGTAAGGCAAAAGGGGTTTTTCAATTTGAAAATATTATATGTGATCCGGGTACATCGCTGTAGCTTAATTTCTGACGTCATTCAACATTTAATTTTAATGATTACAATCCCCCATGGCTTAATTAAAAAATAATCTTATAAATCAAAAAGTAATAAAGATTTAAAACAAAATATTAATCTAAAAATGTCACCTATATTCGACGATCTTGAAAACACGATATTAGTGCTTTCTGTCGGATGCATTGCAAATTAAAAGATTTTAAATTTGTATATGATCATTTATGACACCGTTTTCTTTTTGTGCTGGTTTGATAATCAAATAAGACATATTAAGCGTGGCACAATACAATTTAAAAAAAACCAATAAAGTACAAACTTCTAAGTCAAGTTATTTGATCAGAGCAAGAAACGAGCCATGTCAAATGTGCGCGTTGTACGAGGAAGAGTGTTGTCTCCGAGGACAGTAGGGTAATATGGGTGTAATATGAGCATATTATAGGTAATATGAGCACTGGCTGTAATATTCTCAATAACAACGAGAATTGGGTAAATTTGGTTTGTAATATAGTCATGACACGACAATGAACTGGTTCAGTTTTTAGAGTTTTTTGAAATATTATTCCAATTATGACACAATGAAGTTTGTTGACTGTTTAATTAAAAAAATACAGTTAGGCCTACTATACATTTGATTTGTTCGTACGTCCACAAATCACTAGGTATCGTGAAAGTAATGTGGGTGAGTGCTAACCATAGCGATTCTCAGAAAGAGAAGGGACGATAAGAAAGTGAATTTGCATGTTCTGGACCCCATTAAG
Source organism: Flabesymbios commensalis (assembly GCA_964017125.1). Classification (NCBI taxonomy): domain Eukaryota; kingdom Metazoa; phylum Annelida; class Polychaeta; order Terebellida; family Flabelligeridae; genus Flabesymbios; species Flabesymbios commensalis. The sequence goes on along the minus strand of CAXHKU010000881.1, from coordinate 1,883 downwards.
CTTGTTACCACCCCCTTTTACTGGGGTAATATGAGCATCCTGTTTCAATCTATTATGAGCATGGTGTTCATAATATCCCCATTAAAAGATATATATGGAAAAAATAGTATGCTCATAATACATAATACCCTAAACGTATTATACAGTGAAATGAGAGGAAACAATTCCAGCCACTTATAATTAATGAAAAAATAGATATCTGCTTTAGTGGCATTTGGCTCATATTAAGGTACATGAGTGTCACTTCTATTTGGTAAACTACTCCTGAAATAAACATTTTGGATAATGTCTTTTTTATGGCAGAGCGCTCATATTATCCTGTTGTCAAATGGTAATTAACCCTTTAAGCTCTCACGATGCATGAAAGCATCATCTTACATCCTGAAAAAAACTTAATTTTCCTAAAACAAATGGTTTTAGAACGAAAATTTCCATGAAACTGGTTTACTAATACATGGCAATTTTCTTTATTTTTCCACCCACATCAAATCATCTTTATCCACTACAAGCCGAGAATTGCGACAGCAATTCGCGGCTTGTAGTGGATGAAGATGACAATGGTAAATTCAGGCTTGAAAGGGCTAAATACGCATGCTCAGATTCACACGCATGGGTAATATAAGCATGTTGTCAACATCATGGTTTTTAATTAATTGTTTAATTATATTTAAATTGAGTTATTTAATAATTATTATGAATTACTGCATAATTGTACAAACATTCGATCAAAGCAAATTCAAAATGTTCCACTATATTAGTTTTCGCAAAATAGCTCTATAAAGTTAATGTGCTCATAATACCCCTCTTTACCCTATTTGAAATGTCATGCATATAGCCAGCATTAAAGAAGTTTGGAAGAAATATATATGATCGGTTATAATCAGTTGGCCAGGAATCAGAAAAAAAGCTTATTTAAGGTTTTCGTGTCGACTTTTCTGTGCATACCTAAAACCTTGCTAGATGTATTCTTAGACCTCTTATAATGAAACCCCGACCGGCTGTCAGCTTCCATGTGTGTGCACTAGAGCTACAGAGTATTTTCAAAATGACCGCCAAATTCTCCCTTAAATTGTCAATTTTACCAGTCAATCAACATCATTATGAATAGAAAACACTCAATTGAAAATAAAAAACAATGTGGATGTGATATAGCTTTACACTAATATACCTCAGGACACTAATATTTGATCTAGAGCTACAGAATATTTCCAAAATGGCCGCCAAATGCACCCTTACATTGCCAATTTTACCAGTCGATCAACATTATTATAGCCAGAAAAATAATTAGGAATGAGAAATAATGTTGAGGTTAAATAGCTTTAACATAATATACTTGAAGACAATATTTTTTACCATTGATCAATAGAGGAGTAGTAGAAAAAAAAACTTTGTATTTAAGCATAACATTCAAACTCTTTAATTGTGAAAATGTGACAAATATGTGTATAATCCAGCGCCTTTTGTACCTACGTTTTGGAGAATAAACATATTTTTATTTCTATACATTGTCTTTGAAATCACCTATTAAGCCACTAAAACACTTAAAATGATCAGAATACTTTAATAATCTGAACATGGTTTTTAAAGGCAGAAACCCTTTACTTTTTCGAGTAAAAATTGAAAAAAAAATAAAAAATTAACAGTTATTTTGTCCAAGCTCGTAACAATGCAAACTCCGTAGCCACCCAAGAATAAAAAGTTTATTACCTTGACCTTGAAATGACCCTTAAATGACCTCGTTGTCATCTTTTATCTATGCCACATTAAAGCCATGAGGGTTATATATATATATATATATATGTCAACATATAATATATAATGCCATATCGTCACATTAAAGTGACATTCTGATATTACCATTACATCTTATTCTGTTATTATTC